>JAACJT020000052.1:23560468-23581934 GCA_009936485.2 Gymnarchus niloticus
GCCATTCTACCATCTTCTACAGGCACATTAAGCTGCCATTCTACCATCTTCTACAGGCACGTTAAGCTGCCATTCTAGCATCTTCTACAGGCACGTTAAGCTGCCATTCTAGCATCTTCAGCCCCCCAAAAATAGCACTCTTATAATATAAAGGATATTTCCTCTAATAAATGAGAAATATCTGATAAATTGATCTAACTTGCACAACGTCTAATGCCTATGAGGTTAAACGAATAAGGTTAGAATAAAGACTAGATGATACAAAAGAACCTCACTGATCACTGAGTGACATGAAGTAGACAAATTACTCTGAAGGAATATTAAAATCTGTCAACATTGCAGTGAACTACTGCTTAATTTTTAATGCATTCAAAACTTTGTTCATGAGTTCATAAGTCTGAATATTTTAATGCTTATTTTTGCAGGTTTTGTGGTGTTTGCTGCCTGCAATGGGGTGTTTAGTCCTGTGCAGCATTGCATTAAAATGTGCTTTCCAGCTCCGCTCGCATACACACATAAAGTGCACTATGGGGACGCGACAGGGTGTCGGGGGATGTCGAGGGAGTGTTGTTGGGCTGTCGCGGAGGGGGATCTCTGACAGGCTTGTATTTCAATGCCGTACAGGTCTGTGATGCACTTGGTACCTCTAACAGGGGCCAAATGTTTTGAAAATAGGAATGATTATATTTCCATATTGTATTACTTTTAAATTATTCCAAATCATGCTGTAATTTTAATGGGCACAATTTTCCGGCTTTCCCCATTTACTCTTCCATTCAAGGCGTGTGTACACGATAAATATTACACTGCAGGGAGGGTCACCCAGCATTGTACAGGTGGAGGTGGTTCTGAGTCCAAGAAGCCACAGAGGTCTAACAAACCGAACAGGCAGAACATGGACACGAGTAGCATGATGAACAACAGAGAGAAATACTGAAGGATCTCGAGCATCAAGAAGTGGCAGAGCCAGCATATTCCTTACAGGGCCACAGAGGGTCTTGTAGCCAGGGCCTGCCCCGTTCACCATGACAACAACTGCATGCAACCACTGTGCGCAGTCTTCGCTACACATTTCCTTTGCAAACTGCAAGGACACAGACTGTTTTTTTCCCCAGGTTTTCACCCACGTATAACGTACTGTGCTGAGTCTGTGTTGGCGACAAATACAAGCGAACGTAGATGGCTAAGCAAAGCACAGAGTAGACAGCACTAGTCGCTGACAGATTCACGAGCTAATAATGATGCACAGAAAAGAAAAACAGTTTTGAACTTTTATGCCCATTAATCTTCACTGCAAGCAACTCATTTTACAGTAAAGCCATTTAAAAGCTATTCTACTTCCAATGTGGAGCTAAACTAAAATCCTAGTCTGCGGTTAAACTTTCCATTTTGCTGACCAGAATTTTTTGGTATTTCAGATGGCTTCATTTTATTTTTATTGTATGGTGTTGTGAAGCATTTACTTAGTACTGTATATGAGGAATGTAAAAATAAGTAAATACATATAGATATCATCATACTGTAACATGATAGGAAAACACCAAATCATGAAACTCCAAATATCAAGCTTGTCAGTATATACATCATTAATCAACAGGCACTCTCTGGCCTAGATAGGAGTGCAACCTCTAATACATTTTCAGTACCATATGAGTATTACATTATATTACTCTAATCTTTTTGTGCATATGCAGCAGAGACAACAGATATGTGGTTAATTCCATATGTATAAACATTCTATTTCTGCTCCATATTTCTCCATGGACTCAGAAAGGTGCTCCCATATGAAACCCATCGGATTAGAACCGGAGAACTCCCTGTCATCTATTGGCCGATTCATCACACACCCGAGGCGATGATGCTGCCAGTCTGTGTGTGCAGGTTGAGGCCTGCTCGGCTACGCACGGCTGGACCACGTGCTAAAGTGTCATGCACACCCAGCAGAAGGAGTGTTTACTATGCCTCCTTAGGCAGAGGCGAGTCATAAAGCACAGTTAACTAACAGCCCATACGTGCTAAAAGCCCACTAAACATTTCCTGAGACAAGATCTTGTTTTGCGGGGTTCTGGTGGATGGTTACAAGGCCTCCCAGGTTGTTTTCCAGCTTAAATTCAGTAGGGGAGCACTCTGGATAGCAAAAGAGCGGTGTTCTTTCCTCTTCAAAGCAACCCGAAGGGGAATTTTCCCTTAAATGTTTCCGTTTTTTTGACTAAGGATCTTTAAATGTATTGTAATCATATTGTGATTTCCCCCAGCATGATATTTTATACTGAAGCCAAAGACATACTCAGAGAGCACAGGAATAAGGTTAAGTACCCAAACACCATCATCACGGAACCAAGAGCCAGATGATCAAAGGTAAAAGTGGGTTCTGTCATTTTAATGCAGATCTTTTAATGTAAGGATGTGGGGGCTAAACCAGCATTAAACTCCATGCTTGCATCAGTCTGTACATATTAAATGTGTGTCTGCTATATTTACACAACCACCACAGGGCTAGGTTTACTGGGCATGAAAAGTGCAGTTAAACTATATGAAGAAAAGTGCAAATTCATCCATTTTTAAAAGTCAAAAAGCAAACCCTTTGCTTCTGGTTTCCTGTAGAAACAAAGGCCTTCAGACCCAAGGGTTTTTTCAGTAATATTTTTTTCTTGTCTTTCCCCCAGTATCTTCAGGACATCAGGAAACAGTGTGTATGTGTGTGTACATATAATTATCACATTCTAGGGAGAAAATAAGTCCTGTTACTTTTTACACAATTTTATAAAAAAATCTGAGTGTGGTCAAAAAATCAAAACTGACTCTGTGTGTGTGTGTGTGTGTGTGTGTGTGTGTGTGTGTGTGTGTGTGTGTGTGTGTGTGCACGCCATGTTTATATTATGTCATAGGGACAAAATGTCCCCAGGAGCCCTGGAGGCAATAAAAACCTGACATTTTTACCTTGTGGAAACATTTCTTGTGTCTCCACAAAGGAAAATTCAATTTTATAAAAATGCAATCAAAAAACCAAAAGAGCCAGAAGTCTTGTATTTTGTTGGGTTACTTAAGGTTGGGACTTGGTTAGGGTTAGGGTTGTCATAGTTTGGGTTAGGGTTAGGCCAATAGAAATGAATGGAACATCCCCACAACATTATAAATACACAACTGTGTGTGTCTGTGTAACCAGAGAAGCCATGTAAAAAGAGCCCCTAAAATGTCAAACAACCTGACGGTGAACTGCTTCCCTAGGTATGTCAGCTGCGGGAGGCAGGATCTGAGGGTCAGTCACCCCCCCCCCCCCCCCCCCCCCCCCCCCCCCCCCCTACACTCCACACCCCCGCCGGGTGCCCCCCCCCCCCCCGCTCTCCCCCCGCGGGGGGAGGGGGTGGGGGGGGCTCCCCCCCCCCCCCCCCCCCCCCATTCACCAGATGATACTTGAACCACCCGTGGCATTTCTGCGATGTGGAAACCCTGATGCAACGTGACGTAGAGAGAATATTATGTGCACTTGCTTGGTTTATCCACACACATGCCCCAGTAAAGCTTGTTTGTCAACAACACAAATTACCATCTCAAAGATGTATGAAAGATTTTACAATACACGGTAGAACTGAATATCAAACTTGTACATGCAATTAAGTTTTCATGGGAGCCAGAATATTAACAATTTATCAATGTTACATTTCTCTTTTGAAGTCTCGAGGCTTTGCATAATTCATGACTCTCCCGAAAAACGCGTTGACCTTTTACTCCAGCAGAGGGCACCCTGCTTCTGTTTTTTAATCACTGTAATGGTCTTCATGAGTAACCTGTCCAGCCACGTAGTCTATTAAATCAAAACATATTTGAAATAAAATACAATTCAGAATATCGAACATTCAATAAAATGTCTTAATAGAATAAAAACAGTTAAAATATTTCTTGTAATTGTACTTCATTAAAACTTCTGAAATAAATGTAATTATCGAAATAAGCTTGACTGTATGCTTTGTCATATGACTAACTTAATCTTTGAAGTCTTTTCATGGCGGTTGGATTCGGGGCACATGAAATTCACACGCCTGTCTGAGAGCTCAGTCCGTGAAGAGACACACGCTCGGTTCTATAGTGTCCAGTGAATGTTATGTAGGTGGAAACCAAACCCGACATGGCTTTTAGTGGATGTGACGCGCGGCTTTCGGGTTAAGAAAAGGCAGCAGCCATTTCCAGTAAGGGTGCTGTTTTCAGGCCCCGTCCTGATTGTCAAACGGACACAGCACCCTTAACGTTAGGGGTTGTCTTCTGGCACACTCCTTCAACTTTCCAGTTTCAGTGCGCATATGTAAACACTAAACAAAGTAATAAAAAATGTGGTACCTCGCGCCATATTCATATACTGCTACAAATATAATATAATAGCTCGTCTAGTGAAAAATCATGTTTCACGTTCATCTCATGATCTTAGGGTGACAGAAGGCTACCAGAGGCTTGATAGTGGAGGTTGTACATGGGGGCCTTCATTCTGAGGTTCGTCCAGCTGTTTGTTCCTCTGATTCTAAACAGATGTTGTAATTCTTGATCGCTCGGCTGCCAACGCAAGATGATGCGGCGTTTGAGGGGACCCTCTTTTAGTCACCTCTGGCATCCAAATCCACCTCCGCACGTCATCAGACGTTCGGGTTTTGAGAAAATAAAATGTGTGTGTGTGTGTGTGGGGAGGGGGGGGTATGAATATATGAAGCACACGTTGCTTTCTAACAACTGCGTTATACATGCATCGCATACCACAGGAGTCAACACGTAAAGAGTTATCGTATTTGTGAAGTACAGTAAAATCCGCATAATCGAATAACGATGTAACAAGATGACCAGGCGCAGTACACGGCCAACAGGACTACAGATGTCCAGTTACTGTTAAATGCATCGCTTTCCTGTTTTCGCAGAAGTAAACATATACAAACGTGAAATATCTGACTGACGACGTTCCAGCAAAATTATATTTAAAAACTTGTCTGGAAGACCGGTCGGGGCTCTGCCGCCAAGTTCGTTTCACGCTGTCACACTGAGCAAATGTACTTTTTTAATGTGTATCATTTTTAGCAACACATAAATGGTTATAATACCAGCTCCTGGCTGGAAAATGTCAAGATCTAAACGGCTTTTAATTTTTGTGATTTTTCTGCATAGCTGATGACTGATGAATATGGGTCAATAGTACTTATGGATCTGCTGAACTGCGAAGGCAACCACGTGAATGTTTGTAGCATCAATCGAACTGAAATATGCGGTGTCGCAATTAAGTTTGCAAACCACGAACACAGAATAGCCACGTCTTGCCAGATATGTGTTTTTTGTCCATTCTGCCACTGCTCTGCGAATGACAGATATCTAACGAGCGAGCTGGATGTATATTTGCACGGAAAGATTAGTGGACAAATTGTACCCCCCTTAATTTTATCGGCCGACTTAAAAAAAAACAAAACTTGCCGTTCGTGTTTGCCATGGCAGAACCGCCTAAGAAAATATTTGTTGCACTTCGACTGTTTATCATACTAAAAATATTTCTTCTGTTTTATGTCAAACCTCCTTCTCTGAGGCACGTTTGACATAAATTGAAACTTTATGCTACCTTTGCTTGATTAATAAAGAGGGCGACTGTGTTCAAACACATAATCCATGCAAGTGCCTTTTTAAAGAAAAAAGGAAAAGTCTCCCTAAGTGGAGAATCGCTGTGCCGCTAGTAGTCACAGGGGGGGTAGTGCATTTCAGCCCTGCTTATGCAGTTCGCTTACTTTGGAGCGCTGTCGGGGAAAGCAACTGTACCAGCAGATATAATGAAACAGTCACTGACCCTACCCCCCTCCCCCCCACCCCACCACAGGCTGACAAGCCACGCACTAACCCGGCTGATTTATTCTACAAGGTTTTTAATACAACACGGTTGAAACAAATAAATCAGACACTGAGTGAACTTCGAATAAAAACTGCAAGTATCGGATTCATATCTTTTAAATCATAGATGAAATGGGAAATCAGAGGTGGCAGATTCTGGTGGAGCTATTTTTCTTTCCTTTGGCAAACATCTGGCATTCTCACCGACGAGCCCCTGATCAACTTTAAAGGGTGTATTTTTTCCTCAACTGCTATACACCCGAAACGCAATCTGCCCGCTGCCCCGGTTTGCCGCGCATGCGCCGTAGGTCCTTGGTCTCCTTGCTGCCCCTCGGCCGGCGTCAGCCGCTCTGTGGGGTGTGAAAAGGCCGATCCCCGGGCGGCTTAGGAAAAACAAACCGGAGTTATGTCATACATACGAGAGACGGGCCCCTAGTGCGCGACGCGCCAGGAGTCCCTAACCGGCCACGGCTTTGTCAGAAACACTGTTGAGGCTTAACAGGACAGACTTGTTTCACATCATGTTTCTGAGTAACTAGGGGGCTTTGGGAAATTTCTTCTTCCTGAAGTGCGGCTTTGTATTAAAATGTACCCGATTTTGGGGGATCAGGTAATGAGTAAATTTTATCTTTTTAACAGCCAGGGTCAGTTCTGCTGCATGTGACAGGTCAGTCACCTAAGTTCTTTGAGTCAAAGGTCGCAAAAAACAGGATAATAATAACAATAATAATACTAATAATAATAATCGAACTTGTATCTTCAGGAAAGCAATGCAAAGTAACCACTTCAAATGTTATGAATTATGAGGAAATTGATGCCAACTAAAACAGTGTAACATGAACTTAAACATGTGAATGTACTTTTATGTGTAACTGGACAGAAAATGAATATGTGTCATATGCTTAAAGCAGAACTAGAAGTTCTTCTATGGGTGGCACAGTGACTCACACCTCCAGGGTTTTAGGTTCAAATGCCACCCCTGCTCTGAATGGGTTGAGTCATTCCTACGCTGTGTGAGTTTGCTCCAGCTGCACACATTTTCTTCCCAGGTCCAAAAGCATGCAGTTAGGCTAATTGTTGTTTGTCAGTTGCCCACAGTGTGAGAGTGTGTGCATGTGAGCCCTGTAATGGACTGGCAGTCCATCTAGGCTCTCTACCTCTTTGTGCCCTGCATTTGTATCGATAAGCTCTCTTCAACTGTATACTAGATGACTGATTTGGAGATAGATGCAAATACATTGAATCTACCTTCCTGTGAAACTATACTATGATACTATCCTAAGCTAACATTTATGAAGTTTAATTAATAATCAGTAAGGTCATTTCCATTATTAGGAGATTGTATAGAACATAAACATGGCATGGCTGTGACTTTCAGTAAACAAGCATACCACATGTATGTGAGGATGTAAATAATTTCTTTTATAAGCACTTTTACCAGGCTTGTGTCGCTTGCTCTAGTAAACGCACAGCTTCCTGCAAACAGTTCTGGGTCTCCGGCGATTAGTTTTGCCACAACAGTGCTGAATCTCCAACTTCTGTCGTAAAACAGTGATGAAAACGCTAATGATTCAGAAAGAGATCCATTCGCAAAAGAAATATATGCTGGAAAGTTCAACAAAATTAACGACGGCAAGTATTTTTCCGCCGGCCTGCGGTGTTTGCGTCCAGAGTAGAGTAGCGCTCTGTGTAAAACACACGGCAACGCAGCTTGGAGATCAAGACAGCTGACAGCGATACTCATTTTGTATCTGACAAGTCTCTTTACTCTGCAAAGCTGTCACCTCTGCCCCCTGCCATCAAATACGCTGAGACCCCCCTGTACTTTTTCACTCAGCCTCAGCTCTCAGTTACTTTATTTAACCAGCTACTTTGTATAACGACTCACCCCTTGTATTTTATGTCATCAAACTTAAATTTAAATAAAATGTTTTCTGTAATACCTGCCTGACTCCAGCCTTCAGTGACTGGATCAGGTATCCCCAACTTATGAATGTCAAGTCATATAACTGGTCTATATCCATCAAAATAAATTAATTGATAAATTGAGCTTGACACCATTTAAAATATTATAGGAAATGGCTGCCTTATGTAGTGCTATGTCAATCCTCTTCCTAAATAAGACCTGTGCTAGTAGAGGATTGAAATCATCAAAATACTGCATTAATGTTATGATGCCTATGACAAACATCAGATCAGTCAGTCACACAACCATTTTTATAAAAGTTGAGTTTGGTAATTTATTGACTCTTAGGGCAGCTATACTCCGTGCAGGTGTCTAAATGCCAGGAATCATTTAACAATCAATGTGCACCGCATGTATTTAGCAGCCGTTGGAGCTGTGACATGGCATTAAAACAGAGAATCTGTCGTTTTGCATCAGCTGCAGCTTCTATCCACAGGCTCTAATTGGGCCGACTTTAGGCAGAAGTTGTCAGGTGAAAGGTCGTGCGCGGACTGCTTACTCAACAAAGACACGTCCGTGACAGGACCACCAAAGGATGGGGTGTTTATTGTCAGAGGGTGTATTTGGGGGACAGGAGCTTCTCCCGCCGATAGCTGAGATGTCTTAGGGGCTGGGGCACAAGGAGCCATGGAAAGGGGTGCAATTTTGGGATGGCTCCTGACTGCTGCCTTCCCCCCAAGGTGTCGGTGTTATGACACGTGTACCCCTCTTCTGTTTTGTCTCACAACAAGCGCACTTCATCTTTCCCGGTGGTCAGGCTAATAAAACTAGGCTTGATTTACACGCGGGGTTCAAAACGGCCACCTCCCCTTTTCCTGTTTCACTTACCGGCCACTTCCTGTGGGCCTGGACCAGCCATCTAGAGTAATAAATAAATGAAGGGAGGATTAGAAGGGTTAAGCCTCACACCGGTCATTATTTATGGAGAATATGAGAAGTTTTGGTAAGCAGCCATTCGTGACATGACAGCAGTTTGAAAATGGCATTTATATAGTAGATTGATGGCGTTAACAACATACAGACGGAGTATGAATGCTGGTTGTTTATGTTTATGTCTATCTTTTTCACTCGTTGGAAAACAAATGAAAATTCCATGGTATTTTTACACAAAGTGGCTCAGATCCATCTTGCTGGTGCCTTGGGCTGTCACCAAATAAACGATGACAACACCACTGGGTGACGTAACAATGGCTTTTCCACAACTAGCTTTCTTTAGCATCACAAATGCAATGTGCAGTGTGCTGTGTGAATTTAGCAGCACGTTCATGTTTTGTTCCAGAGCCCCCCTGCCGCCCCCCACCAGAAAGCGTAAGGTTCAGTGAGGGAGGTCTCACTCTGTAGCAGAACACACTGCTGGACCTGATTGGATGAAAAAGCTAATCAGGCACAGAGATGTTTCTAATGACTATTGTCAAGGCACCAGGGAGTAATAACAGCACCTGACCAAACAGGGTATCTTCCAATCCCACCGGGACCCGCCCACCCCATGGCAAAGACGTGCTGACTTTTTACTGAACCATGTTCACTGGACCTTCTTCTATAAGGTAGGGTGCCACAGGTTTCTCTGCCCATTATACCCAACAGGGAAGGAAATGTTTTTCTGTTTCTTAATTTGATTGTAATTCTAGAGCAAACTGGACAGAACAGTCAACTTGTCAAAGGGGAAATATTATTTAGCATCTCTTGCCCAAAAATTCAAATTAAAGACACAAAAAACAAATGAATTAATTAATAAGTACCTATTATTAGACAACAATATCCTCTGTTCCTGGACTTGAACCCAGCAGAACCTTCCTTTTCTTTTGTTCATACTGTTCTGTATTCCCTTTTGTTACTTTTCACTATTTTGTTACTTAGGTGACACTTTTATCCAAAGCAAAGTCTCATTTTTTTCATAGGTACAGCAGAACGTTTTACTGGAGAAGTCTAATGCATCTCGCACCAGCAAACCTTCCTGTACTTGAATTACTGTCCTTTTTAATTTGTATCTCCATGCCATCTGCAGCTTCTTTAAGTACATTCTAACATTCTTCTGATCGTTACTGGCCTCCAGTGACCACTGACTCTTAGCATACTGAAAGCTTTGTGGTGTGAATTTGCTTAACTACAAATAATCAATGACAGACAGGGACAGCAGCCCTAGAAAATGTAAATACCATTCCACTGTGGCCTCAGCGCCTGGATGAGATTAAATGCAGCAGTATTTTATGGTCTAGTTAAAGGATTCCAGCCTTTGACAAAGTCAGTTATCCAGCAGAGCTTGACAATGATGTCTGTGAAAATGGGGAATGTTCTGTTCTCAGCCTGAGCACCATACAGTACAAAGAGCAGCACTTTGTGGGATTGTTTCTGTATGCCCGCAGTCCCCCCGACACTCTGAATTGTAGTGTGTAAACCTGGTAACTTCTGCTCTATGGATGGTCAAAGGAACCACCGTGACACGCAGGGGGCGGTCTATGGGTGTCAGGTGATTAGGTGGTAGATGAAATTTAGATGCATGTACTCTTGCGTTATACATGTGACATTGTGTGTTTGTGAGGGGATTAATTACAGGATTTTTGGTAATAAAAACGATAACAGAAATAATAATAATAATAATCATAATAATACTATTTTATCTTCTAGCTGTTTATCCTGATCAGGAATAAAATATAATAATATAGCTTTTTTAAAACCTATCTGTAGCTAAATATCAATATATAAAGTATTGAAAAATCCAAGAAGACATTTGTTGTAATGGTTCGGTAACTGTGATGGTACAGTGTAGCGTTGCCAGTCATAGTGCTCGTAGAGTTGACTGCTGTTCAGTGTCCAGAGCTCTCAGAACACCTGCTCACTCAGAGTCACGGTCACTTCAGAGCCAATGCTTCTGTTTCCCAGACCTCTGGTAAATTCCTCTTACCACCCCTTTACTTCACTTAAGGCTTTGTACCTAAAAGCTGCTCTTGCTGGATTGACGCGGATTTCCCCTTTGATTTAAGAACCGTCTAAGCTGCAGTGCGAGCAGCTTTAACACTACGGGTAGAGTGTGTGCGTGGACCTCCGGGAGCCAACACACAAAACACCGCTTCTGTTTAGATACCCGGGAGAAGGTATGTCTGGCCAGCTCAACAGCGCCCCTGTCAGCTACACAGTGACAATGTCCATATGACCATTCCTCTTGCCGTGACCAACATGCCAGACATGAGCTGATGTTCCCGCACAAACGGTCCAAGGCAAGTCTGATGAGGAAAGCTGCCCTGGATTGCCTAGAAACAGTCACTAAGTAACTGGGGAAAGATGCATGAAAGCATCAATCAGCGCAGGTTGTGGGTTAAGTCCTAGTGTAAAATTATGGTGGACATCTGCAGGCAGGCCGGCACACCACGTCCAACACCATCCACTCCATAGCCTCGAATCTGTTCCGTCAGGCTTCAGATTTGTTCCAACATAATTAGTACATTCCGCATAATTGCTTCTTTACAATAAATCAATAAAAGCAAACATTCAACAAAGTGCCTCTTGAATTGCACCACAACAGTGAAAAAGTGTTATTTTTAAACAAACAAGTGAGAGTACGTGCTCAGGCGCGGTTTCAATAAATGAGTTTTCCTTCACTAAGTGTCTCTGTTTTTCTATGTCAAAGACCATGATTGACTACTCAGAAAAATAAAAGAGTATTCTAAAAGTAGGCCGAGTTCAAAAGGAAATTTACATATCTGGTCAAATGGAATCCCACAGAGGCGTCGGCTGTCATTAAAGTACTGAAGAACTCTTGAAACTCTACTGATGCCTTCCAGTTGAACCTAAAGACGGAATTCTTCCGTAATTCAACGAATGTTTTTCCTCATGTCTAATTGTAGCAGAAATCTACTCCCAAGTATTGCTTATTTAATTTTCAAAGTAAGAAAATGAACGCTTTTGTGTTTTTTTTCAACCCCCCAAAATGAGAATAACACATGTTACCTTCTTATAGAAGCAAAGCTCCATGGGAATGGGGGGGGGGGGGGGGGGGGGGGGGCCATTTTCAGCGGAGACGTCCGGCAGAACTGTGGATTTCTCTCCTCCAGCCTGCGCTTGATGCGCGCGCGGCTTAGCGATGGAGCATGGAGATGCCGGGCGCGCGGCACTCGGCGCTGCCTTCCAAGGACGATCGGCGGGAGAGCTGAGAGAGCGAGCCCCGGACACACGGCTGAACCACACGGCCGCCTAGGGCGCTGGCCTCAAACATCTTAATGCTGCTCTTTCTGGATTTACGAGGAGCCATTTTGCCGGACTGGCTCACGATTCGCTTCACTCTGACAGAAAGGTTACAGAGTTTGTGAGGAGATATGAATCCACACTAGGGCTCTTCTGTGATTGCAAAAAAATAAAAATAAATACACGATGAAATAACTAAGAGGAGATAAAGGACTTGTGAGAACTCCAGAGGTAGGTGTTCAGTGTTCCCACTGCTCTTCTCATTCATTCTCTTCTTTCCTCTGCTTTCTTTTTTTTTTCTCCGTGCCTCTCTTGCACCCCGTCTCCGAATGGCATTATTCCGTTGATGGAAAAAAAAAAAAACAGAGTCTGGTTGAATCCAGGGTAGGGCCAGTTCTCCTTTCCGTGCCAAATCCCCAGACGATGTTGAATTATGAACGTGGCACATCATGAGTCTCTTGTGGCAGGTAACTGTGCAGCGTACCTGGAATGCCGCCCTGCTTTTTTTAGTCTACCTCATGGTGAGAGCATTGAGTCTGTGCGCTGCCTCAGCAGGACCCCAGAGCTGCCCGGCGGTCTGCTCCTGCAGTAACCAGTTCAGTAAGGTGGTCTGTACCCGCCGCGGCCTCACCAGGGTCCCTTCGGGGATCCCCTCCAACACCCGGTACCTCAACCTGATGGAGAACGGCATCGAGCTGATCCAGGCGGACACCTTCCGCAACCTCCACCACTTGGAGCGTCTGCAGCTGGGCAGGAACGCCATACGGCAGATTGAAGTGGGGGCCTTCAGCGGGCTGACCAGCCTCAACACCCTGGAGCTGTTCGACAACCGGCTGACGGTCATCCCGAGCGGGGCCTTCGAGTACCTGTCCAAACTGCGTGAGTTATGGCTCAGGAATAACCCCATCGAAAGCATCCCGTCATACGCGTTCAACAGAGTGCCCTCCCTGATGCGCCTGGACCTGGGGGAGCTCAGGAAGCTGGAGTACATTTCGGACGGTGCTTTTGAGGGATTGTACAACTTGAAATACCTTAACCTTGGAATGTGTAACATTAAAGAAATGCCCACACTCACTCCATTAGTTGGACTAGAGGAGCTGGAAATTTCGGAAAACCATTTTCCGGAAATCAAACCCGGATCTTTTCGAGGGCTAAAATCCCTGAAAAAGCTTTGGATTATGAACTCTCAGATCAGCCTGATAGAGAGGAACGCGTTCGATGACCTCATGTCTCTGGTGGAACTGAACCTGGCCCACAACAACCTCAGCTCTTTGCCCCATGACCTTTTCACACCCCTGAGGTACCTGGTGGAGCTCCACCTTCACCACAACCCCTGGAACTGTGACTGTGACGTGGTGTGGCTCTCCTGGTGGCTGCGTGAGTACATCCCCACCAACTCCACCTGCTGCGGCCGCTGCCACTCGCCGGCCCAAATGCGGGGCCGCTACCTGGTGGAGATGGACCACACCACCTTCCAGTGCTCGGCGCCCTACATCGTGGACGCGCCGCGAGACCTCAACATCTCGGCAGAACGTGTGGCCGAGCTCAGGTGTCGCACAGCGCCCATGTCATCCGTTCGGTGGCTGTTGCCCAACGGCACAGTCCTGACCCATGGGTCCAACCATCCACGGATATCCGTGCTCAACGACGGGACACTCAACTTCTCGAACGTGCTGCCCTCAGACACGGGGATCTACACTTGCATGGTTACAAACGTGGCGGGGAATTCCAACGCCTCGGCCTATCTCAACGTCAGCAACGCGGAGCTCAACACGTCCAACCTGAGCTACTTCACCACCATCACTGTGGAGACCGTAGAGCCGCCGTCAGAGGAGACGCCCAAACCCAAGACGGTGACGGCCTCCCCGTCCGTCTTTCAGCCCGTGTTCATATCCACTCCCACTGTGCTCCTGGAGAACACCAACACACCTAAACAGGTCTCCATCCCGACCACCGTCGGTACGGAGAGACCACCCACCAGTCTCGACGAGGTCATGAAGACCACCAAGATCATCATCGGCTGTTTCGTGGCCGTCACCTTGCTGGCGGCGGTCATGCTGGTCGTGTTTTACAAACTGCGGAAGCGACACCAGCAGCGCAGCACGGTAGCGGCGGCCAGGACTATAGAGATCATCCAGATGGACGAGGACCTGCCCCCGGCAGCCACGGCCACCAGTATACCAGGGGAGGGGGCCGTGGTTCTGCCCGCTATGCGAGACTACAACTGCACCTACAAATCGACGTACAACACTTACAAACCAGTACACGGGGCCCACTGGACAGAAAACTGCACTGGGAACTCTCTTCACAGAGGCAGGCCCCGCACCATCACAGCCGTCCCAGAGCCCTATGTCATAAAAACTCACAACAAGGAGAAGGTACAGGAGACACAGATTTAACATTCCCATTCTTTTGTCTTTTCTCATTAAAATGCAATAGAATGCACAAAAAAAAAAACAGCAAAGTCTTTTGTACAGCGTGCAAAACAGACTGTTTTCTTGTACATGCTTATACATAAAAGCCTATATATATATGAAAGATGAATCAATCTGCTATGGGCTGATAAGAGAAGATTATATAAAAGAAATACATTTAAACTATTTTCTAACTTGTAACTTTATTTAAAACAGAGAGTTGATAAGATGCTGTTATGGTTTGGGAATATGACTGGGTGAACCTGTTTGGAAAAAAGGGCATTCTGTCATTTTTAGAAAACGATATCTAGGATGCAGTAAATCCCTATTTATACAGAGAAGAATTTCTAAATAAAAGCCCCAAATCAAACTTACAGGTTTATCTTGTGAAAGCACCAAGAATTTGTACTGTGCCAAATGTTATAAATGCAATAAAGGATTTTTGAAAGAAAAGGGTAAATTTAGACAGAGAACGTTTGTCAGAAGGAGTGTGGCGTAGCGTCGTCTTCAGACCAGAGCGCTAAGACTGCAGCATGTTTCCGCAGCCACGATTTAACTCTCAGGCTGCCGGTTCTCTACTCCGGTTCATCCACCGATGTTCCAAGAGACACCGCTACGTGAGAGAGAGAGAGAGAGTGAGACTCTATCCGATCTAGTGAGCCGAAACGGCGGTCGTTTTTCCTTGCCGCTGGAAGCTTTCACGTGTACCCATGTTATTAAGCCAGCTTGTGCAGATCCTGGGGATCCCGGGAGAGGGCTCGGCACATTCAGGACTGACACGGTGCAGCGAGTCACTGCGGGACAGCTGGCTGAACAGAGAGGGAATTAGATAAATGTCTGGTGGTACGGCGTTTGGACTTCGGCAGACTTGGTGAAAACGAGTGCTTCTCCCTCCGAAGACAAAACAGGCTTAGAGAGACATTAAACTGCTTTTAGATCACAGAAAAGGGATCTCTCTGTTGTTGCTTCGCAGCTCTAGCGTGTTTACCCCGATCTCTGAATGCACTATAGAGGGATTATGTAAATCAGTCAGCTTCTCTGACAGGAGGGCTCCCTGCAGCAGTTTCCCTGTATACTGATGAAAACGGGCTATCGTGCCGCTGGTCTGATGTGTCCAGAACAGTGCTGAACGTGCTGGGTTTCAGTTATTCAAGCGATAGTGACCATGTTTGCGATATGATTGCTGTTTTGCTGTTTTCGCCATACTGCTTTGTATGAGCTGTGTATACTGTCAACTCTGATTAGTAATACCAAGGAGAGACACACCCAGCGTGGAAATTTATCACATATATGTCCGCAAAAAGGGGCGAATCCTGTCACAGGAAACACAATTAGCCATTAATATAATCAGGACAGCTTAAACCAAATGACTGACGGGTCGAAAGTGCCTGTGAACATTTTAATCTTGCTTTCTCAGAGAGTGACATACTGCATTGCATCCAAACCGCTCCCCTGACCTATGACTGGGATCTTGGCTGAATTGGCATGTTTGTGCTCTGCTGGTCATCACTAAAGGACTGTCAATAGTATCTTTTCCTGGCGAAAGATGGACGGGATTCACGACCGCTGTCTTCAGATGCCCCTGAATGCCTCCTTTATGATTTCGTGTGGTTAAAAATAAATACCTGCAGTATGGTAAAAAAAAAAAAAAAAAAACGAATCCAAGTCCTGCTAGGGAGTTAATCTCATAAATGTCTCACTTCACCAGCTGACTCACGACTCACCTGACAACGGCTGTTAAAAAGTGGCTTGAAAACAGCTCCATGAAAAGGTGATATGGCTCTAATGGACTTCTTCCGTGATTTCAACTCAGGATGAACGGTGTTTGGTTTTTCCACTAAGTGCATTGAACATCAAACACCAGTGAAAAGAAACTGACCCTTTCTATAAAAGCTAACAGGTATCAATTTGTAAGCTCTTGCTGGGCAGTTAAATAGGGGGAGAGAAAAGGTATTCTGTCAGAAACTCCTTTTGTGTTTTGTTAGAAGGTAGAAAGGGGTGCTGTCATTTAACCCAGCATAGCATCCCACACAAAGGCCAAGGGTCCTAACTGTGAGTGTCCCTGGGAGACCACCGGAAGGGTCGTACAGCGAGATGGTGGGATTACGAGTGAGTGTGATGACGTGGACCACCACGGGGCTGACGCATCAGTAATCTCCGGAGAACGGGCAGGCCTGAATGTATGATGCTCCTCTGTCCAATCAAATGCCCGAGTTCCAGCAGCTTCCAGCCCACTCTGGGAATACCGCTGAACTCGGTGGAGAACAACAGGACGATACGATGCTTCTGCCTGCCTCCTCAGAGGGGAAATAGAGGCATTCACCTCTGGGCTTCGATAGCTGAACACTTCTGCATGTTAGCATTAGCACCGTGATAAACACCTGAAACCTGAAAATGTGTGTTGACCTTAATTAAACAGTTGCTTCAAGAAGCCAACTAGAGCTGAGTTTGAGGCCAGGTGTCATTAAAGGAGTAAAGGAACCAGCAACCTGGCAGTTTAAAATATCATTAGTAGTTATTGTTATTTTCCAAAATGTCTGTGTGGGTTTGTGTGTAGTTGGACCTCCGTAATGTTTCGTTCCAATGCAGTGACCTAAAGGGCATGCCCTACACCAGGAATCCAACATACCATTGCAGCCAAAGATGGCATCTTGCTGCTTGGTCGAGTTTGTGCTTTAAGGTCCATCGTGGTCACCCATCCACAGGTCGGAGAGGGTGTGCAGCGGCCCGGCTGTGAGGCTACTGCTTCATGACGTGGTACCATAGAAAAGGACGGGCGGTACTGTGCGAGCATGCAGGCAGCCACATTTCTCCGGAACAAAACGTGCTGACTCTGAAATGACAGACGATTTAGAGTCACCCAGGATTGCATAATTTAACTTTTTTTTTGCCTGGATCTGAACAGTGACCATTTTATTTCCATCCCATTGTGACCCATTTCAGAATATTTTTTTCATCTCTTTTTTGCTTGAGCTCAATACTTTTTTCTCCCCCATAAACCTGAGACACACAACTGTAAAATAACCCTACACACTTATGGATGTCATCTCTCCTGCTACAGACGCGTGTACCATAAACTGGGTCTTTGCAGAACAACACAGAAGAATGGCTAATCGAGTATTAGTTCAGAGCAAACTGTATTAAGCCGCCATTTGTTAATTTGAGGATTTTTGTGTAAGTTTAGAGCTGTCTGAAAATGCTGCAGGATGCTTTGTTTTCACTGGGATTCTCTGGCTTCCAGATTCTCCATGCGGCCTACACAGAAATCTCCCCTATTTGCATGTTAAACGTCCTCTGATCAGCACAGTTTTAAAGCAAGTGGTACAAATGTCATGCTTAACCAACTATAATGCAGACAAGGCTTTTTCTGGACAGTGGGTCACCTGTGCAAAGCCCTTTGCAATCACACTCCTGGTTTGCAAAGGCTTCCCTGTTTCAGACCGTCTCTGAATGATTTTTTCTCTGTACTGCTGTCATCTTAAAATAATGCAAATATAACTGGAGGGGGCACTCTGTGCCTTTGCAAAGGCAGATTCAGCACCCCGAAAAGCGGAATCTTCCAGAATAAGCCGTTTTCCCGCAGAGGGATTTCACTGGAGTTTACTGTCTACCAATTGACAAACGAGTTCTGTGGTCGAAATCTGCAAAGTTTAACTTAAGGCCTGTCTGTTGAAGGTGCTGAGCTGCGAAGAGACGGCTGGACGACTCGCACAATGAATAAGTGGATGAATGAAAAGAGGAGAGAGAGTGGGGGTGGTGTGTGTGGGTGCATGCGTGCCGATCTCAAAAGCTAAATCCTGCTCGTTAGGATTTCCGGAATTTCTCCTCAATTCAGACTTTTCCTTTAAGCGTGCGTACACACTAGAGTGTGTCAAGAGCTTCCCTCTTCTGCAGATGAAATTAACGCCAGCCCCTTCACTGAGCTCGCTTATCGCAGTTAAATGTATCATTGATCTAAAAGAAACAAGCAAGAATGCAACGTCAGGAGAACAAACTCCGCAAAGGCGATCGCAAATGTTTCACAAGAGCTGTGGCTATTACACGAGTTGATCACTGGGGAATTTCTGTGGCCAATGCTCTTCTGTTGAGAGTCGTGTTTAAGAAGTTATATGTATCCACAGCTGGGAGGAGAGAGCAGGAATTAAGCTTGAATGACCAACTACAGGGGCAGCGCATGCAAAACCAAACATTTCAATGACTTTGACTAGAGTCCCTAAAGCCTAAATCATCAGCCTGTGAAGATGCTTGTGTGTGAAAGTCGCACACCCCCCACCATTCAATTTAGTGCTTCTTTGACGACTACACAAGGGTGCTTTGTGGCCAGGCAGACAGGAAAAGAAGCCAGGGGATTATTTCAGGGTCTAATTGAACCAGAGTCAGCTGTGGATGTCTGTACGTGGTGGAAAAACAAGCCCAACTGTGTTTACGCACTGCAGGAGGTGGGGCTCAGGGGGAATGTGATCTCGGGCTCATGAGGCTGTCTTTACAACGCCACTGACGCCGTGGGCCATGAGAACTGGAGAGGGTAGCCTGGACAGACACATATCGCCACGGTCTGCCGAAGGCGGGTACTTTTCTGAGCGTGTATGTTGGGGCGGTGAAACCTCGGTGCAGCTGCAGCATGCATAATGATCAATACGAAGCGAAGACAACTGCAATGCACCTTCCTCTGTGAGTCAGGTAGAGCCCCAGGGACCGGAGGAAGGGCGTTGGATCGATGGTGCGGAGGGAAAAAGCCGCGGGGCCAACTCAGCCGAAGCAGGCGCCCTCCCGCAACTCTGAGAGAGGCATACATTTAAACTCAATATATTCAAATACGGCAGGATGAGCTCATGTCAGTTCAGTTCACTTACTTTCATGAATCTGCGCACACAGATCCCAGCCTTCAGGTTGAGAGATACATGATGCAGACCCAGAAAAATTAATAGAAAACACGTATCCAAGACTCAGGCATGAAACACATTATTGGGAAGGTCTAGTACAAGAATTTGGAAAGTATATTGAAAGAATTATAAATGATGCATATTTTAATAAAGGTTTTCAGAGAGGCATACAAAGAAGAGAATGTAAAACGGTAACAGTAAATTTTAATTCCCTTTTTTATTATTAAAGAATAATTGTGATTCAAGCCAAAAGAACACATTTATGATGCAGAGTAGAAAGGAAATTTTCTTTGGCTAATGCAGCCCCAGCCAAATCAGCAAGTAAAATATAAATGAACATACTTTTTTATGGGGGGGTAAAAAGTTTCTCTAATGGTCTAGACTTACATTGGCTTTCTGTGAATTTTTCACTGGGTGGAAGGAGCCAGGAAAATTAAGCGTATCATGGGGGGGGTGTTATTAACAGAAAACGCTGGGGAAATGGACTGGGCCTGCTGGGTTTACTGGTCATGTTATGAACTGAACACGGCTTGCTGATTAGATATTAGTTAGCAGGTTTCCTTAGGGATTTTTTTTTTATACGACTCTATTAGTTTTTGGAAAATAGTAATATAAAATGTCGAATATAGAAACATCTCGGGGTTATGGATTATGCAGACTAATTTAGTCAACGGATGACGGAATAAACGCATCAGCTGTAAAAAGCCTATTCCTAAATATAATGGGCAACCTACACATCTATGACATAACATAATTCAGAGTACATCAGGTTTTAGAGTGAATGCGGGACATTGTAGCGCGGTGCGGTCCGTCTCCTCCCTGAGGATCAGCACCGTGACTCAGTGGCTACGTCCACACAGATGGACCCAAGGTGACCTGCTCCGAGGTCCCTCTCAGACCCACGCCCTGCACTGCTCCCTGGAGACTCCCGTGTCTCTTACGCCTCAGGGAGTACGCAGAAGTGCAGGAGAGATGGGCGCTTGAAGCATAAGGGGAGACAAAGCTGAATTTCACGATAAGACTGTGGTTCTTCGGAAGTGGTTACCGTAAACGACCTGGGGGCTTGTGTCGTTTTCCAGTTCTTTTACACGGGGGGGCAAAACCCGCTGCCACATCCTAGGAGGTAAACAAGGCTGCCTCCAGGAATGCAGGACAAAACCCTGGAAGGTCTCTTTTAAAAGCAGACGAACTCCAAGGCATGAGAGCACTGAACGGAGGGAAGAAGGTGGCAGTCCATTCAGCCCAGCCTGAGGACAGCCGTGCCTGGCAGGCAAGGCTGAAATAAATCCAAATAAGGCCCGTTTGGACCCTTATCATGCTCTCTGACTAACTTGTGTTTATCACCTTTCTATTCTGCTTTAAGCGATTTAAACACACATGACAACACAACAGTCTAAGCATCAGAAACAGACAAATGCCGGCTGATAATTTAACTGCGCCGAAGCCGAGCCGAAGGGTCAGAGACCGATTAGCTGTTTGACAAACGAGCAGCTGAACGCAACAGTGAATGCTGGCCTTGGGGGGGAGGGGTAACAATCAGCGACCGAGTGACGTCATCACTGGGGGAGATCGAGGTGACGAGAGATATTGACTGAACGTATTTATCTGCTACAGCCGAGACAAACACCACAACCCAACAGCAAGACATGCCTTCTACAGCGCAATACAACAGAGCCATTAAACACCGGAGGTGATCAAAATCAGTGAAGGCCGAATTTGCACCATCACAGCTTCATTAAACATTCCTCAATTAAAAAAAGTCAGATTATTAATCACTGTGCGAGATACAATGACAACATGGGACTTACTAACATGAATGAAGTCAGTCAGATTAAAATGGTTAGCTTGTGTTTTTCCATCATCATGATCACATCATGGTATTTAGACCATTATATGTAATGCATTGATCTGGGTCACTAATTTGGGATAAATTAAACACCGTATAATACTGTCTCCAATACAGAAAGGACATTATAAAGCCATAATCTGATATTCATCACGGGACAGTCAATAATATGAAAACATGCTGAGAAATCTTACAGGCATCTGTTTTTAATCTTTCATTTTCAAGCATAACAAATCGGACGGGGAAGGGGGGGGGGGGGGTGTTTGTGGTTCGGTGGCTACCGCATGTCTTTTCCACTCTCGGCGATAGGCGGGGGGGGTGCTTCGAG
>JAACJT020000052.1:23582034-23601029 GCA_009936485.2 Gymnarchus niloticus
TAACTGATCTGGCACTGTCATGCAAGCAATTGTGGTCCAGACACGAGCGACGCGGGGGGGGGGGGGGGGGGGGGGGGCGGGCATTTCTGCGGTCGTTGCCACATCTTGCAGCAGATTCAGAGCATGGCTTGAGTGGGTGTGTCTGAATCCTGCCATCCTTCGGCAAGAGAGGCCGTGCTAAGTGTCGATGATCGGCTGCGCGATCAGAGCCCCCATTTTCGCCGGCTTGCCAACAAATGACAGCTGATACAATAAAGTGTGGTCCTTTGTAAAGGGGGCCATGCCATCACACGCACTGCTTTTAAAAGTGTCGATTACACCTCGTGCGTTTTCTCACTCGTTTCTCCGGGAGATCTTGTGAAACTGAAGAGAGTCATTGACCTCAAGCTGACGAAATCCATTACTTAAAATTATTAGCTTAATAGACACACAGAAGCGCCAAGAGGGGAATTTACTGTGATCACCCATGGGAATCTAAACAGAGCACGTGGTCGTGTGGTTTCATCATCTGCGTTTAATATGAATCAGACACTCTGGCAAATAAACATCTTCTCCTTGTGTTATTGGCGAAGTGTGAGCAAACAATTCCCTCATAATACTGTGCCTATTATAAATTCATTACCGTCGCTCTCAGGGGGATTGTGGGACAAAGGGTTGGCAAAGCTGAGCTTGGAGAAGCTGCTGACTAAATCAGCTCCATCCCTTACTGGAACCTGAGAGCTTGCTGGGTCAGGACCATGAGCCATTTGTCACCGGGACCCAACACAGTATACATCTGAAATGGTAATACGGTTACGCCTGGTATTACCTGCCAATTAAGCTTCCATCTTTCAGCAGGTAAAAAGCCTGGAGGGTCCACCAGGTCTCAGGTACACCATGGGGCTACAGCGAGGTCTCTACAGCACAGGGGTAGATGCTTGCTCCTCTCTGCCACCTCATCTCTGAATCACTCTGGACCCAGATGCATTTCATAAAGTCAACGCGTGTCTCCTTCTCCATAAATGTGCCACATTCCCCTCACTGTGTAGACCTCTTGATCCTAGATGAACCTAAATATATGTATTCTCTTCACATCAGATATTCCCCAAGACAAGATCTGTTCATCTTACTTTTTACCTGGGATTAGAGACTAAAAACCAGTTGAACCCAAACTTCAGAAGAGAAAGAAAGAAAGAAAGAAAGAAAGAAAGAAAGAAAGAACGAAAGAAAGAAAGAATTCAGAAATAATTCAAACCAATAGTCTGTCTAACTTTGGTTAAAGAGCTGAACGTGTCACATTGACCTATCCTGCTTACTCTATCAATGCCTGGAACGCGAAGACCTTTTAACTGAAAATGATTAGTGGTGATTTAATGTCACCAACTCTTCCTGCAGCACATGCAGACGGCCTGCGAGGAGTCTATTCACCGGCAGTGAAACTTGTCAATGGATGTACGACGTCCCGCAGGAACCGAGTCACAGCTGGTGCCCCTTCCTTCTCCACTGTAACTGAATGTGCTGCTTCCTGGGCTGGAAGTGATTTGAAGGATTTCAGTGTGGAATCAGCACCGAAGCCCCTCTCTGTGGAGAAAGGTCCTTTGTGGTTTGAGCTCTGTGCCAGGCAGACAGGGACAGAGCCAGCTGAGATTCACGACGATGGAGGAGACACGTGCTTGCGGTCGATTAGAAAAATCCGATGTACCACACACAGCGGGTCCATGCGGGAGCTATTTTTCCAAGGCACACACGGTCGAGCCAGGCTCTCCGAGCAAGAGAGGCCACTCGCACCATGGGAGACGGAAGCTAGCTGTCCCCACAGCCGGGCCTTCGAACCGTGGGCAGGCGAGTGTGAAATTAGAGGGCCTGTCTCCGGAGTGACACCGGCTGACGAACTGACTGCCCTGCCTCCCAGCTGCAGCCGATTAGAGTCTATGATGCTTCACTCAGTTCAGAAAGGAATCACAAGAATTCGACCTACGGCACTGCCAAAGTGGTGAGGGCTTTTAGCCGTACCACCAGATAAAACACCGTTCTGAGGTCTCTGGAGTTTGGAGTGGAGGTTTACTGGCATCTCTCTCACTAAAACCATTGTTCCCCACAGAAACTGGCCATGGAGTTATCAGGTCAAAGAGCGCTACAGTGCAGGGCCCAGCAGCTAGCTGTAAGTTAAGCAGTTTGGGCTACTAAACAGGGTACTGTCTTCAATAACACCCCCTCTTGCAACAGAACTGTGTCTGACGCCCCCTGGTTACATGCAGTCCAATTTACAGCTCTGCCTGCTGACGAAGAAGAGGGTCACGTTACTCGTCCCAGGAGGTCTTCAGTTACCAGGATGAAGCTTTCAGTACGACTGGCTGCAGGCAGGGCCAGAAAAGCTCCTGTCCCAGCATCACAGTCAATGGCCTGGATCAGGCTTTTAATCGAGCTGTTTTACCAGACGCAAATTGAATGTGGTCACAGTTCGGCACCCTCCTTTCCAACCTTGTTCATTGCATTTCTAATTTTACCATCAAGGACGTCTCTCTCCGTCTACCTTTTATAATCTGCATAATCCTGACTCTAACATGAGGGAGGGGGCATACTCCTGGGCAACAGGGCTATCTGACACTCACACACACCCTTTAAAGGCTAAAAAGACTTTGGTGATGATAATTAGATATCAGAGCTACAGGGGATAATTAATTAACTGCATTAACTGCATCTCTATCAGCAATTTAAGTATTCTGGAGGAGAGTGAGATGCATTTACGCTCTTGAGGTCGGCTACTCTTTCAACCGGCCACAGGTTCGGACGTGAAATGCGGGTGCGAAGCCAAGTGCTCGTGGAGTGGAGATTTACATGACACCACAGAGCAAATGCAGCACACACACATCATTTCATCATTTGCTCCGGCAACACAAAGTAGCCACAGGCCTCTTGCCAAACTAATCGAGAGACGGGCGATATTCTCATCAACGCTCTTGGCTCGCTTTCAGTTCGAGGTCTACATCATTCTTAGCATATGTTCGGCAAGATGTCAGAGTGATCGGAGCCCACAGCCCACCCTGAGAAGCACAGGGCACACAGGGGGAGGCTGAAGGCCCACCTAGATACAGCTTTTAATAAAAACCATTAACGAAGCCCTGACTGTTCCATGGTGTATTTCAGTGTGTGCTGCTTCAGGGCCAACATACCGGCAAGAGCGGAAGACCATAAGGGGGACCGGTGCAGTGACAGCGGAAGCCTGTACATGGGACTTTGCCGGCTCGAGCAGAAGGTTGTACATGGGACGGTGCCGGAAAGAAAGGAAGGCTGAACGTGGGACCATGCCAGTGAGAAAAGAAGGCTGTTAGGGGGACTGTATCGACGAGAAAAGAAGACCGTTAGAGGGACTGTGCCAGTGAGAAAGGAAGACTGTTAGAGGGACTGTGCCAGTGAGAAAGGAAGGCTGTTAGGGGGACTGTGCCATGTGCCAGTGAGAAAAGAAGGCCATTAGAGGGACTGTGCCAGTGAGAAAAGAAGGCCATTAGAGGGACTGTGCCAGTGAGAAAAGAAGACTGTTAGAGGGACTGTGCCAGTGAGAAAGGAAGACCGTTAGAGGGACTGTGCCAGCGAGAAAAGAAGGCCATTAGAGGGACTGTGCCAGCGAGAAAAGAAGGCCATTAGAGGGACTGTGCCAGTGAGGAAAGAAGGCCATATGGGGGACTGTGCCAGTGAGAAAAGAAGGCCATTAAGGGGACTGTGCCAGTGAGAAAAGAAGGCCATTAAAGGGACTGTGCCAGTGAGAAAAGAAGACTGTTAGGGGGACTGTGCTAACAAGAGCAGGTTTTATGGGAGACTGTGCTAGCAAGGTTGTCACAGAAAGTCTGTGACATGAATATGTTTATTTACTAGTATGCTGCCTACATGTGACGTATCCGAATAAAACCAGCTTCAGAGTGTATTTAGCACTCGGAGAGCTCTGGGGGAGGCAATGCAAGTTAGGCAGGCTTGTCATGGCTAACCCCCCCTTCATAAAGTGAAGGGAATTACACACGGGCGAAGGAGGCACTTTGTGATAACGGACACGCATTCGTTTTTAGAAGGAACTCCTTCCATCAAGGACGTCCAAATCAGAAGGAGGGTAAAGACAGAGGCTGAAAACGATAACAGCTGCAGAGGCCTTTCATTCCCTCAGCAATTACCACAATTATTGGCCTAATGCTCCACGGAGAGCTGCAAAGTGCCGACTGGAGTCTTTAACCAGCATCTGACCACGTCCTCCACCATGATACAGAAGACAGGCTGTGTAGAGCTGAGGAGGGCCTCTCCCAGTTGGGGTTCGGAAAAGTGGTCTCCAACGACCATGAGCTTTCTGCCACTCACTCACACATCTGAGGACCCAATCAGTTAAACGGATGCACTCTACTTGCATTTCTCACAGTACACGGCACACAGCTTGAAGGGGAACATCCAATAAGCTCAGAATATGTGGGTGTGGACCTAGCAGAGAAGTCTTAAAGACCCCAGCAGTGTGCTAGACCTGACCAGGTCCTCTATGACCACCATAACCCACCCACTTGATGGACATGGTCAATGTGATGATCCATTGTAGACGTTAACCAGGAGTTTGGTCTTTCGTCCCCTCACCATCTAACTGCTGGCTGCTTGTAGGTCTGAATAAACGGCGAATCAGGGATCCTGAGTCAGGAAGAGAAAATCCCCCATTTCTATTCAAGAGTCTGACAAGCCATCAAGGTAGGTAGCAGCAAATCCTCTATAGAACAGCCGGGGGCAGTGGACTGTTAAAGTGGACTTAACAGCTGCTCCAGTGAGGATGATCCACACACACACACACACACACACACACACACACACACACACACACACACACACACACACACACACACACACACACTGCCTACAGTCACTGCACTGCATTAGAATACAGAGAGAGTCGCGAATTACACTTGGCAAAAAAAGTAGGAAAGCAACTCATGTTGTGTGTGACTCCAAAATAGCAGTTATGACATGAATCCTGCTCAATAAAACACACAGGCACAGACAACCATAAACACACTTCTTATGACAATTTATTTCATTATCTGCCTCCACTGGAATGAGCCAACTTTTATGTACTTATTTATTTTTACATTTATTTTAAAGGGCCAGATGCCTCACAGCTCAATCCGGTCACTTAGCAACACGCTGGTTATTTAAGAGGCAAACAGATCCTACTCAGGGATAATGAGCTGTCCATGTACAAGCAAATGGCAAAAACAGCACAAAACAAAGCAAGGAAATAAAGGATCCAGTCACACTGTGCTGATAGAGAGACCATCTAAATCAGACCAATGTCCTGTTACAGTGACCTGCTTGCCAAATCATGATATGGAGGTGACTGGTGCGCAGGGATCTTCACAGCGCTCTGTCTGCGGCCTCATGTTGGGAACGGAGGTGCTGGACGGGGTACTTTCCTCAGTCAAAGACAAATCGCCGCAGTGGAGCACATTGCCAGTCAGACAGACTCCAGCAATGTCATACATTTCCCTGTCTGGTATGACTGAAGCAACTTTATCTTAGCCAATATACTGAGGACAGATTAATATTAGGAACATATCTCTCATCGTGCCCCATCGAAGGGTTTTCAGTTAATTCTGACATCCATACTGTCACGTTACCCCAAGATCTTAATGCATCTCAGGGTTCTCTGCAGCTGGTGTGGACTAGATAGACCACAACTGTAACACACACACACACACACACACACACACACACACACACACACACACACGTTTTTTTAGAACCTTATGGGGGCCTTTTGTTCATCTCTATAGGCCTAACCCTAATCCTGAGTATGAAGTTGTAAGTTCCATCATGGACGTGGTGCCCACTTGGCTATTAGGACACCCATATTATTTAGTGGAATCACTCTAAGGATGTATGAGAAATATCAGCCATAATCAGATAGCAGGACATACAGTGACTGGCAACGATCTGAAACATTTCACAGTGATAATAGTCACAGTCATAATCTGCTTCCTCCACCAGACAAGGCTGCTTGCACAGCCAAAACTATGTTCCACTTGGCTGCACCCTAATTCTTCAGACGCTTAAGCCAGAGCTGCACCAATACGTAGCGTAACTTCCACAGATGGAGAAACATAGAGTGTGAGTGTGTGTGTGTGTGTGTGTCTGAATGGCTCAAGCAAATTCACCTGCAAATGGTATCATGATGATTTCACTGTCAACACTGCATGAAAGAATGAGAAGAAATCGAAACCATCAGGCCAAATTTACATTAACCGTCTGCTGAGCCACGATTAGCCCTGTATCTCACAGTGCAGCCTACAGATTTGACCTGCACAGAAAGCCCTCTGATGGACGGAGTACAGCGTCGGCGATCTGTAGGCTTAATCCATGGTGCCGAGAGCACACTAACGGAATGACAGGGCTCCTGTCACCCCGTCGCGTGTCGAGGTAAATATAAAATGGGATTTGGAGGGGACCACGTGTGACACTCAGTGGCAAGCCGACCTGTGACTGACAGGCCAGATGGGGTGTGTAAGCAGAGAAATCCCACTTATGAGAGTATGTGGTCGCCAAGGTGTTTGGTGACGATGTCCGAAACGCCATTCAAACACCCCGCCCCACACGCAGAATTGTTCTTAACACTAATTACACAAATGCAAACAAAGAAAATAAAAAAAAAAGGTTAACACTGAAGCCTGAAGGGATTGCACGACAGGTGTCGACACTGAGATCAGAGAATTAAGAAAAATGTCTCTCTGTAACAACAGATGGTGACATTTCTGGAGAAGAAAGAGCAGGTCCACTGCTTCTAACATAACTTCCTTGGGTACCTCAGACATCGTCTGGTCATTGACATCAAGTGGAGTGGAGGACAGACACGTACGACTGGTCTTGCTTTTTAATGTATGCGTGTGTAATTGTAAATATGTTTACACTATTACATTTCGCCAACGTTTGGGTTTCACCACAAAATGAGCCCTGAGGGAGTTGTTTTGCCTCATATTTGCTGCCTGTAAAACACGGCATCAATAATTCATTCAGACCTGGATTTTCTTACACACCGCCATACCATAGTCTGGAGGACCTGAGGACCGGACCGGGTTTCCGGTGCGACGTGTCATTTATCCACCTTCGCAAAGCAATATAATGCAGAGAATGCGTGACGCGCCAAGCCGAAGAGTGTGGAACATTTATTTTTCAGGTACAGTGTTGTAACAAAGCCTCAATGGAAACCTACAACCGATAAACGCAGATGTTAAACTGTACGGCTTTAGAGCTTAGGTGAAGTTCACAAACTTCTTACTTGCATGTAAGACACATGCACATAATCACGCATGCACACGCCCGCACAGCACAGGATGCACACTTCTGCCGGATGATGTGTCTCCAAAATGACAGAACAGCTTTTAAGGAGACAAAACAGCACTGTCTGGTGTACCCAGGCCAAGAAGTCACTGTACAAGGCTCGTAATTCAGCGACTCATTCATCCTCAGAGCGGCAGGAGCCACAGTTCCCAGCATGCTCTTTGCTAAACCGGCTGTACACACTGTATGAGGGAGTTCTCTATCACTTTTCATCCTTGCACCTTCTGTGCGCTGACAGTGACAGCCGGACGTTCAGCACCACCGAGGTGGTCATTAGCATTCCTGGGTGGTCTCAGCTACGTTTCGGAAGCGATGGGCCACTTTGTGAATGGAGGCTCTGTACGGGGATGTCCCTCCCGGAGGACCCAGGGCCCCGTGGCTGTACGGAAGCATGGAGACGCCACAAAAATCCGTAATATGATCCCAGAGTGGCTCTCCTGTTTGGTTCTGTTGTAAGATGGCTTGCAGGAGGGTCAGGCTGCATCCCTCGACTGGAGGGCCATCCGCCTCAATCGCAGGGGAGAGAGGGGCAATCAGCAGATGACCGGTGGTGGTGGGGGAGTAAGCCCAGAGAGGGAGAGGACCAGTACGCCGCACACACCGCCAGCTGTCCACTCATCCACATCTGTCACTCTGACGTATTACTCCCTGCTAAAAGATGCTTCCAGTTGGACCAGAAGAAGATTTGCTGATCCTTACTTATCCTGCAGTGAGGGCGCAGCAGGTCCGTGCAGTCTAAACACACGGCAATGCAGCACCGAAGGGACCAGTTTAGAAAGCCAACTGACACGTGGCTTGCAGAATGAAGAAGTGGCGCAGCGAAAACGAATGGGCGAGATGGGCCGTCTGTGCCTCAGCCTGACAAAGATCTGAACAGATGATGCAGTCCAACTGTCTTCATCTTAGATCAGCGGGGTACGAGAGAATTACAGTCGAGAAAATGAACTCCAGCAGGAATTAAAATCGCTTTTTAACCTCTGAGGTAACACAGTTAAATCCACGTGCTGGGATGTAAAGGAGCATCTCTCAGGAGGTAGATCTGTAATTACCCTCAGCCTCAGGAAGACTTTAAGGCTTCAGCTCACCCTTCCTTTATACCATGCTGCGGGGGGAGACTGACCGTGTTTCCCTGTGCCCATGTCTGGGTAATTCCAATTAAAACTGATCCTCCGCTTCCCTCGAGCGGTGAGTCTGCTTGTTGCCACAGCTCAGCATTCTATGTTACAAAAGACACACGCACATAAAACAAATGACATGATCCTGTAGCCAAAGGTATGCAAAGCAGCAAGACAAATGTCATGATCCTGTAGCCTAAGGTATGCAAAGCAGCAAGACAAAAGTCACGATCCTGTAGCCAAAAGTATGTAAAGCAGCAAGACAAAAGTCACGATCCTGTAGCCAAAAGTATGCAAAGCAGCAAGACGAAAGTCACGATCCTGTAGCCAAAAGTATGCAAAGCAGCAAGACAAAAGTCACGATCCTGTAGCCAAAAGTATGTAAAGCAGCAAGACAAAAGACATGCTCCTGTAGCCAAAGGTATGCAAAGCAGAAAAACAAAAGTCAGCAGCATCGCACTGAAACAGCACTGTGACCACAGGGAACAGAGTGATGCTCTCGTTTACACGCACCATCCTCTGATAATGAATCTGAGGGATCTTCTTCCATGCCATTTCTACATTTTGGGTCTGATGTTTCTGGACTTGAATTAGTACGAGAAACCATCTGCAGTGGAGCCTGTTCTGCAGGACAGAAGCAGGAGAAGGACCCTGCTCCACAGAAAGGGTGCAGTAAATGAAATGACTGGATTTAAATTTCATTTCATCATCAATGACACTGCAGTCGACTTAATCTGTCAGTGATCAGTAGTTTAAGTCACCATTTCAGTGTTAGTCTACCAAATGTTCCTGTGATTAAAAATATTGAGTGTGTATCGACAGCCACCAAAATACGACAGAACTGAACAGCGGGGAAGAAGGTCCGCTTTTGTCACTTTGCCTCCACCTACGTCACATGAAATTTATACTCATTCAATTTGCTCCAACAATTTCCACCTCATACAGCTCCTTCACTAGACTGTATGAATCCCTGCTTCTTGTCTACAGTAAGATCTTCAGGGAGATGCTGGTAAGCCATACAGAGCCTTCCCATCATGCTTACCAGGAACCAGCTTGTGACCTGTGACTTCCCTCACACCTGATATTGTGAGCTGCTGCCAATAATTAGGATCAGTGGTGACTAAACATGCATGTATGGAACCAGGGGGATTAATAGGGGTTGGCTTTCTGGGAGGTACGTCGATACCTGCCAGATGCCACCATCCTTCCTGGCCAGAGTTTGTGGTCTCCTACTTCATTTAAGGAAAAAGTCTGCACCACTGAAAGAGCTCGTTGATGACGTTCTCCTTCATAAACCTCATGGAGCCACAACCATGCAAGCCGCTATTTACAGAAAAAAAACAACACACTGAAGTCAAAAGTAGATATCTAAAACAAAGGAGAACATAAATTACATGAACAAAATTTATATTTTATTCCTTTTCAGCAAAAGGAAGGGGAGCAGATAAGCACTGAGAAACAGAAACGGTAGTGATGATAGGCTGGCATGGGATGAAACCCCGACCCAAATACAACATTGGGAAAAGATGACTGCCTTAATGGAGCTTGCCTTCACGGATGGACTGTAACACTTTAAGCCCACTAATCACACGGGTTGGAACCCGAGAATGGAAAACACCCATCAGAATGCATGAGAGAGGATTAACAGCAAAAGGAAAAAACAAAGAAAAAAAATAATAACAGGAGAAAAGAAAGCTTAAACGTCTCAGGCAAGGAGGTTAGGCAATTACCAGTAGGAATGAGCTCAATGAAAACGACACATATAGCTGGTATTACTGTGCACACCATGTGGCTAAGCATCTCATTAATCCCATACAAGCTGCACTGGTTCTCCTTACAAAGTCATCAAGTAGTTGAAGCCAATTACCATCATCCTCAGTGCTAGAGTACAGAGCTCCTGCCTTGGGGCCCTTGGCTCCATTAATTGAATCATTCAGAAGTGCATCTCCAAGAGTCAGAGAGCCCATGCTCACCTCTGTGCCGTGGCCCCCGCCGTTAAACACCATGCTGTGACATCTACCCACCCAAGATACAGGAGCTGATCACATGACCAAAGATGCCAACGATGCTGTTGGCTGATTTTGGGGCGGTTCTTCAGTCATCACCTTATTTTGGGTTGGGTCCAAACAGCAAAGCCACCGCCTGATTTTGGGGCAGCAAAACAATTAAGACGCTGTCGGATTTTGGGATGGGTCTGAAGAGTACAGCCATCATATAACTTCACGAGGGGTTTGTAGTGCGACTGAAACACTGGGAGCCAGCATAGCTTGGGTTTTAATGGAAAACCCAGGAAGGACAGAGGTCGTGTTTAAAAATGCAGCAGGAAGGCAGGAGGGGAGAGCATCTCACCCAGCAACATTGATGTGTTCATGGTAAATCTTACCAGTGATGCACACCAGATGCATGGAGATGTTTGGTAGAAGTACCAAGAAAGCGTCTTAAAATTCTCAATGAAAAACACACGGCAACTGATGAGTGACTGAGCAAAACCTCCACTTAAGAATAATCTCCCAAAAAACCACGCCATTTCTGAATAGGCTGGGGGTGGCCTGAACACTCAGAAAAACAGAGAATCAAACGGCCGGCTAAGCAAGACCAAGCACAAACAAACAAAAATGGACTGGCCATCTGACTCAGGCTGAGCCTGCAATGGACGGGAGCATGCGAAGCCTGGCACAGACGGCATAACGAGGCCACGCTGGGAACAGGGAACTTGTTCAATTCTCACATATGTAGTGAGACACAGAGCACGGGACAAGGGGCCCTACGGCGTCGGTTCGAACTGCTAAGTGAACGTCAGCAGAACAGGTGAAGAAATTATACTTAAAACATCAGGAACATTTAAAACAACATTTTAATAACATAAAGAATACATGTCTGGTTTGTTTAATTTAGTCAAGCTAATTTAGGACATCCCCATTGTAAGAAGCTGAGTAATTCTGGCAGTATCCTCTAACATCGGAGTCCCCACAATCATATTGCCCCAGCCTACCCAGGTGAACTGCATCTCTGGGGCCAGTAGGCCAATGAAAACCAGGACATTGCCTATTAATTACGTTGTAGGTCCTGCAAAATGGATGTTTCTTTAGGTATTTTACATCTATGGTTGTGTCATCGTTTTCCGAGGCCTGAGACCACTCTGAATAGGTAAGATGGACGTTTGGCCTTTAGGATCAAAGGCAGGTCACACACTGTGGAGGAAGCTGGAATTGCACCCGACAACCATGCCTCTCTGACAAAAGCTGCCGCCCGTCACAGTTACCCTGTCTTTGTGACCTCTTCGTTTCCAGACTGTGGGTCTCCATGCAATTTGTGCCGCTTAATCCCCCTTTCGATCAGGAGCCATCTGCAGGATTTGGGCGACCATGTCGAGGCAGAGGAGTCCTGACCTCCGAGGGTTCAGGATCAGGAAGGCACTGGGGTCACCACGGGATCCAAGGGCTGGCAGCGTCTGCTCGATCCATCTGCCACACCTCCCTCTGCAGCGCCGTTAAGGCGGTCTGCGTCCCAGAGACCACCTGACTTGGTTTGCATGGGGGAGAAAACTTGTTGTTAAGAGATGGTGGATTGAGATGGCAACACCACGTACCTGGAGTCCTCTAGTTCAACCAGTGGGATTCTGTAAAGAATACGTGCTCATCTAGACCACTGAGAGCCCAGCATTAACCAGCTGGGAATAAGGTTGCCCACACTCCAAACCTGCCAGAGGATTGGCACTCTTTTTTAATTCAAGCTATTAATGCAGTCTCCATCTAGATATGCTCATGATTCTTATTTTAAACAATATACATTTTAATAAACGCTCACTTTACTTTTCAAACGTAGGGATTGTTACAAAGAATGTTAGTTCCATCCTCCCTTGCATCTTGACGTTAATTTGCCCAAGTTAATATAAGACGGCCTCGTATTATAAGCATGCACTTTTCAAACATATGGATTGTTACATAATAAAAATCTGTTCTATCCTCCCTCGCACTTTGACATGATCCTGTAAGAGACATGCATTCGGCCGTTGGCCTGCCTAATACCATAGATATCGGAGTGCTTGAGTACACCATAGTAGTGGATGGCATTCCTCAGTACTCTTACAGAGCAGAGGTGGACTGGGCCTCCTGTCAAACAGACTATGATCTAACACCATCATCCTCTTGGATGAACTTCCTGTGGTAACTGTTAGCATTACTCAGCAAAGCGTACATCTGCTGTTTTAATGTATATGCATGTTGTATATTTTAATGCTACTTTTTTTTTTTTTTAATCTGCTGTATCTGTTAGAAATAAAACAGTCATCTAGCCATCTGTCGCGTGCATTAGGCCTTAGGATATGCTACCCCAAAGATCCCAGACAGCTGTTTCTCATAAAACGTCAAATAAATTCTATTATTGAGATGTAAAATATTATAAAACATATCACTTCCAATCCCAGAGCTCAATAAACTTTTGACTTTTTTTTTTTAAGTCAGTCTTGAGGGAAGGTAATGTAAAGCAAAATTTTTAAATTTACTAGGTTCCACAACCACAACCCTTTTGGTGAATGGCAGGGGTGTCCAATCTCATCCGCAAAGGGCCGGTGTGGGTCCAGGTTTTCATTCCAACCAATCAGAAGCCACATCTGAGTTAAATGAAAATCAAGCTCAACTGATTAAACAGGTGGAATCAGGTGTGGCTCCTGCTTGGTTGGAATGAAAACCTGTACCCACACCGGCCCTTTGCGGATGAGATTGGACACCCCTGGTGAATGGTAACACCTTACACGTCACTTGAAGTATTTCTGTGGGAGCGGAATCTCGAACCCATAGCTGTACAACATCAGCACGCAGCAGAAGGCAAGAGGAGCGTTCTCAGTACAGTCAACTGCTGACAAAGGCTGTTTCTGCTGCCTCTGAACCCCACTATCCATTAATCAAAGTACACCACCTTATTCATTCCACCCCCCCCTCCCCAATGTGCCAAAAAGCCTCACTGGAATAATGTGACAGATACAGATGAAAGAGCTCAGATATTGATTTATTTAGAATGCCCTAATGCCATGTTTCGGGTGGGGGGGACACTTAACATTATGCTAATAAAGGCTAGTTTACTTTAATGCCGTACGATACTCTTTCAACACATTCCGAACAGAAGCAGGAAGCCTCTGGAGATCTGAAGGATGTTTTTCCTAACTCCGTTGCTTTGCCGAGTCATATTTCATACTCGTCGGTGATGCCTTTTCTCGGATCCCGATGATTCGGGTAATTAGCCAGTAAGCAAGGGAGGTGGGAAATCAGGGAAAGGGGGCATGAAAACAAAGTAAAAACAGGGTGGGGGGCAATCTGGCACTGGTGGCAGAATCAAAAACCCAGGCACTAGAGAAAGAGGTCCACGTGAACGGAACAGACTTACGGCTGGGGGACAGCAGCAGGTGCGGACTAGGGCAGCAGGACACAGAGCACTGCAGAGTAGGCCAAGGGTGACTGACACCACCTCAAATGGGTGTGCTACAGCAATGACAGCTTGGCGGTACTCAAAACAGTTCACTCACTCACTCTTCCCTATACAGGGAGACCTGTGACACTCTCTATTTATCTCGGACACTACATTTTCAACTACACTCTTTTGGTATCCTAAAAACCTGATTTTGTAAATACCAAAACAGAGCAGAACAATAAACAGAAAGAAAAAAAGTGAATATGGATGTGTAAGCCTATAAATTATCATTTAAATTTTATTGGATTATTATTTATAACTGAAATGTCAGCTTCAGTCTGCAGAGATCACAAGTATCACAGATGCTTTTTTTTTACGTGTGGTCAATTAGCAGGGATATGAACGTGTCCTTGCATTATGTCATACAGGTAGCATGCTAGTGTGCACCATCCTCACGCTACAATTTTCCGTGGAATTTTAGAGTACACTATATAGTGAGTGAGATTTGCTGTTGAGAATTCAAAAAGCACAAGAAAATGGTGAATGCATGACGTAGTGCACTATTTAGGCAGCATGGAGCGACTTTGAATACAACCTCCATTACTTTCTTTCCATGTGTCCCAGTAAGAATAACACGCAATCCTGTCCCTCCTACACAAGCTCAATAAATAGGCAACAGAAAATAAAAACAACTCAATTACCCTTAATAGTCTGTAAGTGTATTACTATATCCCTAATTAGCATTTATATTGCAGAAGGCAGTCAGCTTACTCTCATGTAAAGTGATTTCCATCAGTAATAGGTGTATTTTTAGATGTGGATTTCTGCTGTTGACACCAACGATTGCAAGCAAACCAGCAGCCGAGCCTGCCGTTTAAGTGACCGGAACGGGGAGGCTGTCGCTCTCAACGGAGTCTTCCCAGTCATCCCAGGGTTGCCCAACATGCAACCCAGTCTCCCTCATTTCCCCAAAGCCATCTCCCAGTATCTGTCAAGACACAGCCCAGTATCCCACTGAGCGGTCACCCGGAGACACTGATCATAAGCTTGCTGCAGCACCGAGAATCCATTTGGTTCACAGGATTTCAAACTGGCATCTAAACTTCAAAGCCACTCGAAAAACTATGTCCAACACCACAGCATTAACGGCCCCCTGGAAGGGTCAAGTATCGCAGGCATGCGACACTTCAGACACTCCAGTCTGTGCTTTAACATGACCCTGGACAATTAAAAACACACACCGCATTTGCATCTCCTCCTCGTTAGCATTATCCTGTTAATTATGCTGCACTTAATGTTTTTCAAAAGCCTGAAATGTCTAATCAGCACTCTAAAGGTACAATTATATGCATGTCAACAATCCTTCTACAGTACTCAAATGAACTGAGCCGGAGACTCAAGGCTCAGTCTATGCTTTAAAGGGCCGTGTGAGCTCATCTGCCATGTTTTTTTTATTTAAACGGGTCTGTGAAATCAAAGCCTTAAAAATTCTGAAACAGCTCAGAAACATTGCTAAGAAAATGTTGACAATGAGCACCACAATTACAGCATGGAGTGGACAGCAGGACACAGCGACCGCTTAGTTCGAGAGCAGACCCACGTGCGGGTGTGAGCCTGTGGGTGGGAGAGGGCCAATCCCCGCCACAAACTCATTCACACTAACCATCTGTGATTTCCACTGATGAGACTTATTCTCTCACTAGACAGATCCAATTTACACATATCTACCTCCTCATTACGACTTAATATGCAGACAGGTGAGAATAATCGTTAAGAGGAAGGACCAATTAATGGATCAGGACAGTGGGGAAAAGTGACCTGGGACCCAGATCAGGGGGCAGTGGTGCAATCATGTAGGAGATGATTCTTGAAAATCTTCATTTAGCATGCATGATGTTTATGCACAGGGCGCAGCTGTCTATTTTTAGCCACTGCATTCTGCTTTCTGAAAACGACGAAGGAAAAATACTGTTTCCTTTTCCCCCGGGAGCTAAAGTAAGCACACTTTCAGACTTATAGGTTAGTGCATATGCCGGATTCCTTCTGGACAGAATCTATACACTTTACTGAAGAGCAGCTAAGCAATCAGATGCAGGAGACAATTTAGAATCTCAAAGCAGCCTTGACATGTAGTACATTAGACTGACCTTCACAGAATCGTAATTTGATGACATGCCCACGTTCCTTTTTTCCAAAGCCAAATAAGCACATGATGTTTAAACAATTAAAAGTAGTTCACAGCAACACCGTTGGCAGGATTAACTTAATTACCTTAATTACTTTAATTAAAAATAATTCAGGTTCATGGTGTACAACTCGATTTTCCTCAAGCGCCTCCGTTTTTTCATCCATTTCCAAAACGCCGGCATCATCCCTCCCAGTGAGCAGCTTTTGCCGGTCCCCGAGCTGGCTTTGGGCTCTTCTCGTACCCGAGCCAGACACCAGGGTCTCACTCAAAGCAGCTTACGTCTGAACTTTCCGCTCACGCTCTCCAGAGAGTGCACTTTGGTCAGTTTGTAGGCTACTAAAATAGGCTGAAACGAAATAAAAAAAAAAATCAATAAAAAAACCATTTCCCTCAACAAAGAGAACAGACACAAAAAATAAGTGAAGATATGGTGAGAGTTTGGTTTCCAGGGTGGGCTTCACGAGGTAGGCCTGCTCCTGTCCTTTTCTCACCAGAGAGACGGCGGAAATAAGGCCTGCATGGAAACAAGATCCATTTTCACTGAGCACCAGTGGGGCAAGCAGGGGTAAGTGAGGACACCTTGGGGGGAGATTAATCGGCACATTTCTCAATTCAGCATGTTTATCTCGCATCCCTTCTGCTCTAGAAACACAAAATATTGCAGCATAAAACCACCTGCATCACTTAAAAACCCAGTTCATTACCCATTTAATGGCACCGGGGTAAGGTCCTGGACAGGTCAGGGGCGAAGGCCACCACCGAGGGAGAGAGGACTCAGAAAGCAGAGAATCCATTTACCATGAAGACAGGAGACAAAGAGCAGGACGGTTAACCTGAATGATGGGACGAAAGAGGCTTCAAGACTCGGGGGGGAGAGTATCCTGAACAAACCAATCAATGCTGATGTTAAAAGTGGCTTCAAACCCCATGGTGGGTGGGAGTATCCTGAACCACCAATCAATTCTGGCAATACTTCCACCCACCACGGGGTTTAAAGCCTCATTTGTCCCATCACTAGTTAACCCTATTTTTACTGTCAGACCAAGGTGTTCCTCTCAGCACCTTGTAGCTGAGGATATTTACTCACATCTGCTTTACCACACACACAAGAGCATTGTTATATAGAAAATCAACCTCAGACTCAATTCGTTATTCAGCAACGTGTAGTAGAAGATCATTGCACCATTTTTGTCTGAAATGATTATTTACACAGCACTGCACAGTGGATTCATTTAAGAAAAATCTCACGAGGACACTCACGATACGGTCCTCATTAATACCAGCAGGTGTGATTTCATTTCACAGTACCTGCCCGTTATTTTATGCTATGTTTATCATATTTTACACACACCGCTTAAGGTGGAGGAGGGGTGTCAGAATGCTCATCAAGGAGCCTGAACGACAACAAACTGTTTAAAAACGCGGCTCTTTGAGAATAGAAGCATCTCACAGTGCCCAGCGGAAACGGCGTGTTGAGGAAGCCGTAAAAGGCAGGGCTGCAGGGAACCCACAGCGAGGCATTCGCCAGGATGCCCAAGGGATGCTGGGAAATGTACCAGAACACTCTCGACACTCAGAGGGTTAATGACAGTATGACAGGCGAAGCATGAACGAAAGCATATCTAAGTAATGGATACTTCACTAGAATCAGCCTGGAGAGGGTGGTATTTAATAGAAAGAAGAGAGTCCCAGCGTTAGCCATCAGTACGGTGATGTTTTTGGGTGTCCCAAGGTGATTGAACACTGGGGTGGATTCCTCTGTTCCAATCCGGAGAAGTCATGAGGGCAGTCTGTACTGGCCGTCATTTCACAGGTGTCTGGGCTCATTGAGTCTTCTTTTGTGGAGATTTCTTGGTCCTATTTACTGTTCTTCACCTTCCAGAGGCCCCAGCTTATATGCTCTGTTCCTCTCCCCCTGCCAGAGTAGCTTCTTGCCACAACCCATTAGGGGTGGGGCCTGGATCCCGCCCGCCCACCACATTGGTGCTGAATTCTGACAGGTGGCTGCTGTCCCTGGTGCTGAGACTTGTTCAGAGCCACCTGTCAGACGGCCGGAGCAGCAGATGAGCAGGAGTCTCGGAGGTGCTCTCGTGATAGCGGGTACGAGAAGACACAAAGAGAAAGACACTGTGTTCCTAGGAGGTGCCATCCCCTCCTCCTTCAGCCCAGGTGGTCATATGTATATCAGTCTATTAGTCCAACAGCACAAACAAGCTGGGCTTCATTAACTCTGAATTCGCACAGGCCCTGTACTCTGCACAACAACAACAATGCAAATTACACTTACTCAAAAAACAAAAACCAGACTCCAGAACTCATCTCTTCTTACCTGTGATCATATGCCCATTATTATTTTACCGTGAACAGTTAAGGCAAGCTGGGGAGGGAGAGTTCAGTCTGTGACGCAAACACAGCGGTATGTGCTTCAGGGCCCCAGTCCCAGCCCCCATGATCCACAGTTCAAGCAGGCTGAGAGCAGGCCATAAAGGCAGCTTATTAACACATTATGAGATGTTATATCTACTGGCTCTGACAGACTCTTTGGTGTGAGCAGATATCTGTGTGTTACTGCTGTCAGAGGAAAAAGGGTCCCACTGGTCTCTGGGGGCTCTTTTTTGTGTCTGTCGACTGACCCTGGCCAATGCCATGGCTCACCCAGGGGAAGGCCAGGAAGACGCTAAGAGCAGAGAGTCATGTGACCCAGATTCATTGTTCGCACTTATGGGACACATTGTTACATTTTATTCCCTTGGTAGATGTTTTTGTCCAAAGCAACATACAGCAAGGCAAGTTCAACAAAAACATACAGGGACACTGGAGACAATGAGTGGGACGGCCAACAAAATAGGAGAGAAGAAGCTCGGTCACATTACTGAGGAGTGAAGCTCAGTCACATTACTGTACCACTGTGGAGAATCAGTCATTCCTTCTCTGGCAGTAGACAGGAGTGA
>JAACJT020000052.1:23601129-23614627 GCA_009936485.2 Gymnarchus niloticus
AGACAGGAGTGAAGCTCAGTCACATTACTGTACCACTGTGGAGAATCAGTCATTCCTTCTCTGGCAGTACAGAGGAGAGAAGCACTTTCTTGTGCACCAGAAAGCCTGTTTGAATCTGTGTTTTTTGAGATACGAACTCTCTGAAAACAAGCAAAGCTTCTTTATGTAATACTGCTTCAACCTCAACCCCCCAAAAGAGAATCAGACTCTCTCACATACATACAACTGACTGCAAGCCTTAGAGCAGGCATGACTCAGAAATGCAGACAGAAATACAGTAAAATCATAGAAAGGGTTTAATTCTGAACAAGACGTAACTCAGTCACCCGACAACGGCCAAAGAAAGAGTGTCTTTGTAACTAATTAAGGTGGAGAGGAAGTTCTCCAGGTGGTGACCTTGTCGTGGCCCACAGGAGTCCAGGGGCAGCAGGTTACTGTCACTTTGCTGGGTCGGGTGGCCACAGGGGTACGCACGGATGTCATTCAGAGACCACAATGCCCTCGGCCAGCCTGGCTATTCCAGGTCAGTTGCTCATGAAAACAGGAGAAGAGAGAGGCTTGTTTTCAAGTGAGCTGAAGTAGAGGCTGCATAAAATGAAACCCCAGCGGTTATAAATCTCATAACCACTGTAGCTCTACTGAGGATAATGTTCTCTTAGGAAGACTCCAAAATCCATATGCATAAACAAGGGGGGAAACTGCTATCCAATTCGCACTAAACCGAATTCTTAAAGGCCTAACGACGTATCGGATAAAAGCCAGTGTTTCACCAGTGAGGTGTGGCCAAATACCACAGAGCCGCCAGGAGGACAGTGCAGAAGCAGCCCTTGACTCAGAATGGAGCCAGGCCCAGGGCTCTCAGAGCCGCATGGGGATTCAGACCGAGCTCTGCCCAACCCGTTTCTCAGCCCAGTGCAGTGCCGGGTGATTGCTTTTCCCAGTGATTCACTCTGACAGGGAGGTTTTAAATGTCCTCTCTCCCAGCACAACAACCATTCCTCAGAATGGAGAAGGACACTGAACTCAATTTGGAAAACTTCTCGTGATGGAGGGAACAGGGAGGCACGAAAGCCTGTGAATACCCATCTCCAGCAAGCTATGATATTCCACACTGGGTGGTAAAGTAAAAATAAATCTCCAGTATACTGACAGCAAGATACAGGCATGGGCTTCGAAAGGAGAACAACAGTTAACTCAAATAGAAAGGGTTAACAGCCACGATAACAACCAGTAATAGACCCAGAAAGGCAGCTCCTCCTTCTGAGTATTTAAAGGAAAGTTCTGCCTCGGAAGATGCATTAACAGTGAATCCTGCACACAATAGTGACGGAACAAACAGGGCTTCAAAACCCTTGGTGGGTGAGAGTATCCAAAACTAACCGAACAATGCTGGAGATAGCATTGACTGGTTAGTTCAGGATACTCCCACCCACCATGGGTTTTGAAGCCTGATTTGTCCCATCAGTAGCAGGTGGTACTGCCGGAAGAGCGGAATGAGGTAATAACCTTATTCACCATGAACCCATCTCAGTAAAGTGACAGGGACGGAGCTAAACACTGGCAAGGTGAACATCAGAAACCCAGCTGGGAACTCCGGTCATCTCAAATACAGAATTTGAAATTATAAGGACCTTCATTACACACACACACACACACACACACACACACACACACACACACACACACACACACACCCCCCAAGGAAGCCTAGAAGCCTAATGCAGAGCTACTTTGCAGCAGAACATTTCTTCTTAACATCATTACACTTGCTTCTTATCCCTTCATGAGTATTCAACATAAGGGTCATATCATCTAACAGGCCACAAATAAATCAGTAAATACCTTTCACTGGCACAAAGAGGAAAGACACATAACCTACAGGTGCAGTGGAGTGGGGATGCTGAAACTCACTGACGCTAAGGGGATGGACACAGAACCTACATGCACAGTGAAGTAGGGATGCTGAAACTCACTGACGCTAAGGGGATGGACACAGAACCTACATGCACAGTGAAGTAGGGATGCTGAAACTCACTGACGCTAAGGGGATGGACACAGAACCTACAGGTGCAGTACAGTAGAAAAATCTTCTTATATTTACAGATAGTGGTACTAATAGGCATGCTATTATCAAAAACCATCAAAATGAAAATGATTGAATGGTTCAGTACCAAAATTTCAATTTCATTGGTTGAGACAATTATGAAAATACTGGTGACCTTAGTTACTTTTCCAGTCCTTCACCTGTGTTTACAGTTTCTTTCCGTAACAGTCAGACAGGTAGCGATGACAAGCTCTTGATTAAACACCCATTTCAGTTAGAAACCAAAGAAATAAAATCAGAAGCTTCCAAAGCCTTCAAAAGTTACCAAGAATCTGCTGGAAGCAGACCATAAGAAGATGCAAGCAATCATTTCATAATTTTTTTTCTCCAGTGCCAAATAGCTGTGTAAGTAATGCATGCAGGGTGTAACTAAGATTACAAGCATATGTCAGACATGCAAGAGGATTTACCTCGCATAAATGGACTCAGTTTCTTATGATTAAGAAATCAGGTGTTACTTTACAGTCAAAATATTTGCAGAAATCAGATTTTTCTGAGGAAACCAGTCCTTTTTGTATATATAGCAAATCTTTGAATTTCTTTCATTGAAAATGCTGTTAGAAGCTAAAGCCCTTCAGGATGAGGCCGGACTCTACTGGCATTCGTAATTACGTACTCTAGTCTAAAATAAAAGCTTCACTGTTTTTTTTTTTTTGTTGTTGTTGTAACACATATTCCCTATAGCAACCACTCTGAAAAATCACTAATTCCCAAACACAAAGACCTTGCCCTAAAAACACAAGTACGTGCTTCGTGTCCCACTGATGGAGGGCTGGTACAGAGTCACTCTAAAGTCAACTGTCTCGGAAGGCAGAGAAGGTTATTCTGTGCCAGTTCGCAGACACGAGCTTCAAGGTTTATCCTGGAAACATCCCCACTTAAAAACAAAGCTTATTCACCATTTGCACAGGCTACACAGTAGAAGGTACAGTGAAGCATCAAAAAATGCCACCTTAACAATTACATTCAGGTCTGACAGACACTTCTCCCCGCAGTGGACCCAAACGTGCCAATTTCCAAGGCTTTGTGGCATCTCGATTTGCCTGGAAAACGGTTCGGGTCGTGGCATTTTCGCGTGACTACCAAGGACACATCCTATATCTCCTTGCTCGGATGCAGCAAACCAGTTTTGTCTCATCCAGATGGAATGAGGAATAACAAAAGTATTACAACACTGCTCCTCAAGACACAATCTGGAGAGCAGTCTGAGCCAATGTGACCAACTGGGGTTTCATAACAAATTAATTCATAAGCAAAGCATGCACCTAGAAGTATCATGTATTACTCTGCTATTTGGTCATGCTAATCAATTCATTGTCTCACCTGAAAAACTAAAAAACAGAATGTGCATGAAAATGAAGCACGCTATGCCTTGATTAATTCATGTAATAACACTTCCTTTTGTCATCAAACGCAGATCTCCACTGACTTCTATTTTAATATAGTTACTGGTAAAATTCAGAAACAGATCAACTGAAACATCAAACAATAAGCCTCCCCCAATTTCTTCTACGTTCTCAGCACAGACGTTCACAAACAAACCATTAAAGGCATTCACACACGCATGCACTCTCTCTGCGTCTGTGTTCCACCATCTGTTTGTCTGTCTCTCTTTCTTTCTCTCTACATCTCTCTGCCTGTCTTTCTCTCAGTGTCTGTCTATCTGTCTCTCTCCCTTTGTCTCTCTCTGTTTCTCTCTCTCCCTCTCTATCTCTTTCTGTCTCTCTGTCTGTCTCACTGTCCATCAGTCTGTCTGTCTTCCTCCCTCTCTGTATCTCTCACTGTCTGAGGTTCATCTGGGTTGTGTGTGTCCTTAACACAGACTTTCAGCAAACAGGAACATGCTTCATCAGGAAAGGTGATTGCTCGAGCTGTTACATATTCAAAACAGCAAAGCTTCATTTTATTAACAGCCCTGGATCATTTGTTTCAATGAGTATTCACTAAATGTTAATATGCACATTACACACTCTGAACGTGTTTCCTGGAGTACCCATCAAAGTAGCTTGATCCTCATTAAACCACCGTAAATACATAAACAAAATGGGAAAAAAAAACATGCAGGATAATAATGTTTAAAATTGCTGAATTATACAAGTACACAACAGCAACTCAACCCAGACCATCCACAAGAAAGCAGCACAGAAAAGCCCCTCGAGACAGACCTGAAGGTACCGACACACAGGCCAGGAGTGTTAATGACAATGAGACTGTACTAAAAGTCACTCAAGAGGAAAAAAAAAAAGTAACAAAGTAAAGCTTGAGTTTCTCTAAGAATGGCAGAGACTGGAATGAGTCATTTGACTAGACAAGTAAAGTTGCTAGGACTGTGCGAAAGCCTTGGGGAAGACCCACCAGCCTTCAGCAGCTGGGAACTTAGAGGCAGCCCAAGGACACTGTTCCTTCTTCTGTGGACATGTTCCCTCTGAAAACTTACAATCAAGAGCGCAGCTAAGGAATTCTGGGGACCAAAATGTGTACAGTCTGTAATATATTGTGTGGTTTATATTCAAGTGGCTTCCTCCAGCTGTGGATCCCTAAAGTCAGAAGCGCCTTTCACCTTGCTAGCTACAGCCCCTGCCTGCACATATTTATCTATAGGCTCAAATAACACGGCTGACTCTCTGTTGACAGGGATGAGGAGAGAGGCCTGAGAACAGAGAATAACAGATCCACCAGCAGACAGAGGTGATCACTCAGGTACAGGTGGAAATGTGGGGAGATGTCAGTGCAAACACACCAGCTTATACCCAGAGAACTCCTCCGGAAAAACAGGCTGAGAACGTTTGTTTCACACTCTCTTTGTTTATCTCGGGGTATCAAACTCAATCTATTACACTTTCTTTTGACAGAGGGAATAAAAGTTAAATTTACAAGTAGATATGGGGACGCACATACAACAAAGCCCTCTGTAAGCCTGCTTGCGGGAACAAAGGCCTTCATTTCCCCAGAATGTCTGTCTAAGCAGATGGATTGTTTTGAGAAGCCCCAGCATTGACTCGCTAACAGAGTTGAGGAAGCCTAGACATTGCCATCAGAGAGATCCGGGCCTCAGAAGCAAGTCGAGCCCATATGAAATATGGCCTGCAGGATGGTACACAAAGGAACTTCAGGACAGACTGGGCTTCAGCCTTACCTTGATATTCCGGGCCGAAGGATCCAAATCCCAGGAGCTCAGTTTGGGCTTTAGAAGAGGGCAGTGGGGCAACAGATTGATGGATCACTCTCACTTACCTAAATCGGGGCTAGAATCCAAACAGGATTCAAACCATTACTGTTCTGTCTCCCAGTCACACACCCCTCCCTATTATCTCCTTAGTGTGATACTGCTTATGCAGTGTAACAATAAGTTTTCAGCCAACTATCCCTGTCACTGATTCCTTAGGAAAACAGTTCATCTCTTGGTGACTAAAGCTTCAGAGAGGAACCACCAGGTGTCTCAAAGCAGGAAAAGCTTCAGAAGGGAGTCAGCAAGTCTCATGCACTGGAAAAGCTTCAGATGAAAGCCAGTATGTCTTTCTGGGCTGGGAAGGCTTCAGATGGGAGTCAGCGCATCTCTCCAGGATTGGAGAAGCTTCAGACAGAAGCCAGCTGGTCTCTCCTGGCTCGACAAAGCTTCAGACAAGAGCCAGCATGTCTCTGTGGGTTTGGAGAACCTTCAGTCAGAAGCCACCTGGTATCTCCTGGTTTGAAAATGCTTCAGATGAGGCCCAGCAGGTCTCTCGGTTCTGAAATGGCTTCAGACAGGAGCAAACTGGCCTCTTGGGGCTGGAAGAGTGTCAGAAAGGCCACTAAGAGACATGAAAATGGCTGCCTCGGATGGCCAGCACACGGCAGGAGCCACTCTGCTCCCGGCGCTTCCCGAGGGTTGCTGTATATAAAGATCATATCAAGCAGCATATAATCGATCTTGTTGCTCAACATCACTGGCAGACTGCACAGGCCATCAGGGAGAAAACGTTTGAGGTAATAAAATTAAATTGCATCTGCTTATCCGAGCTGTTCTTATAATGTATCTGTGCCCAGAGTTACAATTTAGGAAGAGGAAGCACGGTGACCACTAAAGCATTTCAATAACATTTAAGTAATATTTTCTATTCCATTACACCACAAGTATCAATGCAGCAGAAATGCAGGGACACTCACAGGCTTATGTAAACTGTTCTAGCAAATCCCTCTGGTACATCGAATTGACTGCATACTTACCACAGGCTCTTAAACAGCTCATTAGTGTGACAGGAAGGGCTGCCATTTTGGCTTGGCAGAGTCCACACTTACAGCTACAGAACCGCTCACTGTCATTTTTACAGCTCTCTTATAGAAAACCACCATTAAGGCTGCACAACTCAAGTATGTCAAGCTTTACTAAGGTAATTATGCTCGTCAATCCTCATCGCTGATGGGAACTGCATTGTGAAGTCCTCTGCTCTCTGTGTTCCACCAGATTAAGCAGTGTGATCCCCAAGTATTCATGGTTTCCAAAGAAGCCAAATCGGCATCAAATCCCTTTCATCCCTCCCATCAGAACCGTGGGTTCAGTTTCAGAAAAGAGCTCTAGTTGACCGGACTGCTTTGGAACGTTTGGTCCTGTTCAGTGAAGACCTTTCTAGGACTAGGATAGCTACGTGAAGGATTTCCTGACTTCTGTATTTAGTTCAGTCTCCTTCTACAGCAGAATGTACTACAGCTGCAACCAAACACAATTAAATCCAGACAGAAGTTCAGGGACTGCAAAGTATTAAATGTCATACTAGTTACTGAATAGCAAGATACCCTTGACCTACAGCACATATGCAGAAGCAGTTTTGCTAGCTTCTTACATAACTGACAGTCAATGTGGGACATTATGGAATTATGTGCGGCATTATGGGATATCCAGCTACGACATACACAGTACTGAACATTCTCCTCAGCCATAGCGGAAAGCTAAGCTAATGGATGTGGAGAAGTTTGATCCATTGATGTGCATACAAACATAGTAATTCCAACAGCTGCAACTAGAAATAGGCTGGAGACGGATCCACCCTGTGGTACTGGGGGTCAACACCCGAATTCACACAAGAAACGAGGACGAGTACCACTGGACTCAGGAACATCAGGTGATAGGAGATTAATGGGGTAGTGGTGCTGCTGATAGCCTGTGTAATGGCTGGCAGACCTGCAGGAGGAGAGATGTTCCACGGCAGCAGTTGTGGGAAACAGCATCTAAAACGGGTCACACGCCAGCTCCAAACCAGACAATGCACTGAAGTTCAGCAGAGACTTCAGTCTGACAGGGAATGTTCGAACGCAAGATTAAATAGAGTTTCGAGGTCTTCAGAAATAAATCTGTTCGATGAACGAGATCATAAAATGAGAGATTCGGTCATAAATGATCTGAATTGGAATGCAGCAGAAGCTTCCTAAATCTGTCTGCAGAAACACACAAGAGTTACTGTACCAACTAGTCTAGAGTTTATTAAAATACAACATGCTCAGGCCTGTCTGGAAACAGCCCATTTCACACTTTGCATGCATGCCAGACTTTAAGCTTATTACATAGTTAACAATGTATAAAGAAAGTCATTAAATTCCATACTATTTTGTAGTCAATACTGTCACGATTTGTATTAAAATTTTTAGAAGCTGTTGGCACACATAAAAAATTTAAAGGCAGACTGATAAAAAAATCACCCATTTATAGAGGTAATATGTACCAGAGGGTAAAAAAAAAATCGAGTCTATTCATTGTGCAAACTATTATTACTGGTGAGAAAAGATTCCACGAGAACAACGTTCCTGGGACTACGATCCCAAATGGGTGCCTACAGACTGGTATGACCTGATCCTGTCTGATTCCAAGCAGACCTGCTTCCAAAAAGACACAAATCAGAGCTTTGTGTTCATCACCCTCATGTGATCACTGAGTTACGTAGATGAACATGTGACAAGGGAAGGTGCTGCTTGGGGGATACACTGCTACATTGTTTTTTATTTTTTTTATACTTGCCCCAGGGACAGCGCCACCATGTGGACGGAAAGATTTTCCTCACCTCAGAGAGCCTTGAGCTTTTGATGGCCCAACATGCTTACTACATCATAAAGCAGCTCACTCAGTCAGCACTGAGCACTTCACCTTTCAGCTGCAGATGCATGATATTTTTTCCATCTAATTCCTCTTGACCCTGTTTAACGACGCATAATTATCGGGTCCATCTGTGGCTCCGACAGGCTTCTCGCAGACTGGAAATGAAATAACGCTCTTTAAAAGCGCGTTCACGTGCCGCGGATCCCACACCTCCCCTGGGGAACCAGCGGCACGTTTAGCATCGTCCCATTTTCTCCAGGAGCACACAGATGCCAGCTCCTTGAGAAGCGTGCCGGAGGACCGCAGAGCGGCATTCGGTTATGCAAGAGCGGCACAGATTTGGGAGACTGAGGGGTCGCTCTGAGGTGACCGACACAGGAAATGGACAGGCAATTACACATCATCTGGCCAAAACAGTGGAAAATACCGTTAAAATATCAGGATAAATAAATAAAAAGTCTGATGCAGACATGAAGATGTAGTGTGGGAATTCCGGCACCCGCTATAAACTCCAGGCACTATTTTTCTCAATTATAATAAAAGCCCTGTGTTTCAAACAGCGAATATGGCAGTCAGATGGATTTGCCTTGGGAGACATCATGTGTTTCATACATCTAGCTACCATACATCACATGTTTTTGCTGGAAGCAAAGAAGTCAGGGTAACAGATCTGCCTTGGCAAACAGCACCGTACAACGCAGGTTATCCTTCTGCAAACAGGGCTCCCGAAAGTGTTTGTGTGTCAGGAAGGCGCCACGGAAACCCTCACCGGAGGGCTCCTCGACGACGCACTTGGGCTCTTTCTGGCAGCGCGAAGGTTACGACAGGACCTGATAAATAAAACCAATGGGCGTTAAAATGAAGAGGAGGAATCAGATAATGAAAATTCAGCCACCGAAACAGCGTGCGGAAACAATCCGGACCCACGCTGCAGAACTGAACAAGCCAAATGCACCACTTTTTTTGAAATGGTTATTAGTATTGCAAAAGTCAATTCAAAGACACAAAAAGCATATAAAAAGCTAAATGCTAATGATGAGAGAAGCTGCTCAGACACCCCAATTAAAGTACGCGGAAGGTACGACTCGTCCTTACAGTAGGACAGCAGAAATATCGGCATGACCTTGTTTTAAAAAGCAGCTCCGAGCACAGTCAATAACACAAGAACACACACAATAGAAAGGCAGCTTAGGTCATCACGGGATCACGTATGTTTAACGGACACGACAGCAGATGACCCCATCGCCCAAGGTCAAACAGGCCCCGGGTCGCAGTCATTCTCGACGGAAGGACACCGCAGAGAGATCATGTAAAGGATATGCTATGATCTATGCCAAGGTCAGTGTATTTTAACTCATTATAGGGAGAAAAGCAGAAAACAACTAAGTAAAAAGGATTTGACAAGCGGTGGACCACTGCAGTCTCAGTCTTTCAATTGCCGTGGAATAACACCACCAGACTTTGCAGAGATGAAAGTCCTCTCAGTAAAGGTCACATTTAGTTGCTTACAGTGAAGATTTCTGGGGGCACACAAAAAACAAAACAACCCATCTCACAAGGTTACACCGACAGCAGCCAGCAAAGTGAAACAAGGCCAAATTCAACCATCTGACATTAATACAGATTGCTATGGACTACACAGTGCCATTAATATTATTATTTAGGTAAAAATATGTATAGAAAAGCATGTCATGAACATATAACAGCATGCCTGCATAAGGTAATATTAACCCTAGTTAAAGGAGCTGCATTTTCGATTCTCTGGCCGTATTTATGCTGAGCGGAAGTGACACTTTCAATGAAGGCAGGCTATCCACAATGCCTTCTGAGTTCCATCACTGTTAGCCCTTCATTTTAAAGACAACACGGAAACTCACCCATATCACATGAAAAACATTTGCCTCCTATGTGAACAAAAGGTCTAGAAGGGCAGAAAGGTCAAGACTGCTCTTTATTCAAAGGTGTTGTCAGGTCTCCAAAGTGGCCACCTGCAACATGGGCCTCACTCCAACCACCCATGCCGATTTCACGTGTGTCCCATGTGCTGAGTGACGGTCCAAGAGACCGCACTTAAGGATTTAAAGATGGGAGGGCACTAGGACCTGACAGGAACACCACAAAGTGGACCAAGCATGACCATTAGATGTACTGTTAAATGTAATTGAATCTGGAAGTGAAGTAGCATATTGGTACATTAACAAATACAGGCGATCAGCTGAAAGGGTAACACCCAGCAACTAAGAGAGTAAACACTGCAATATTTCAGCCTTTGAAATGTCACCAGTGTCTTCCCTTCGATGGGAAGAGGTAGTGGAATGAAGATGTGGGTGGTTTGAATCCCACCATCCCCCTCAAATAGATTCAGACACACTCATAATCTTGAGCCGGGGTAACTTAATCAAGCACATGATCAAATGACACGAGTTACGATAGTCTTAAATGTTATGGGTAAAATTCCTAAGCGATTACGACGTGAGTCGAATCTCCAAACCATGCAGACTCATCTTTCACTCAACTCAGTGACCTAAGATGCACGGTCCACTCCTGTATTACAGCTAATGGCCAGGGGGACTTTGAGAGAACGCGGTGTTTGTCGGTTCTGTTTCAGGTGTGGGACAGTGCCCGTCCGCTCAGACAGATCATCGTGACACCCCTATTTTGAGAGATCTTCAAGCAGAACCAGGTGCAGATGTGGGCCGGTGGTTCCCAGCAGGACACCCTGTGACGTGGACGGACAGAATGTTGCGGTTCTCGATTACACACACGGTCAGGGTGGAACCACACAGACATACAACTGCCTGCATCTCTTCACGATGAAAGCCGATCTTTATCATGCAACAGCCAAGCCACTACTGTAAATTTCCAGGCAGGTTTCCCAAACCAAATTGATCTATGTTGGTGATTTAATGGAGAAATCAGCATTATTTAACCGGGTATATTCTCCTGGGCGATAGAGAAGAGTCAGCTTTCCATACCGGTTTATATACAGTGCTGCCTGAGAGGAGAGACGCGTCAATAAACAAACCTGCAATTAGCGCTGTTCCATATTACATAAGAAGACACGTCCCCAGAGCGCTCATGAGTCCCCACAAGACAGTGACAGTCATCCCCGGTAGATGACTAAACACACACCTACAGAGACAGAGCAGTTCGGCACACAAACATAAACACATACAAACCTTGTGGAGCACTTATTGTGGTATTTACAGCAGAAATGGAGCGTGACAAGGTGAGAGGCCGAAGAGGGACATCAGGCACACAGAGGGCTGGCTCTACCGCAGCCCAGCGAGAGGAGCCATCCCTCTCTACCCAAAGCGGGGACCGTTCAACGAACCCTTACCACACAGCCCTACAAACCCCCGACGTTCCTTCATGTGAACCACGTCTCTTTGTAAGCGCTCATATCGGACATACGGGGAGCAACATCGGTCAGTGTCCTCAACCCTGAAACCACTCCCACACCTGTGTTCCTCCCAAGGCCCACCGCTCATTACCGCCCAACAGATTGCAACAAAGAACATTTACAGTACAAACAAAGCTTCATATTTTAAACCGGGTTCATATTTAAAACGGTCATACCCAGCCACTGCCACCAGCCACACAGACACTTCCCAGCGTCCTTGAAGGGGAGTCACTGAGGCCCATCAGTAAGTTCTGCAGTTTTTATTTTGTTTGCAAAGCGGACCCATGGCAAGAATAAAATATGAAACATATAACTTATGGTGTGGGGGATCAATTATACAAACTTCCAGTTAACACCTCCCCAAATACTCACAGGATAAAAACCATCAGTTCTGTTTACAGAAACGGTAAAGCTTCTTATTGCTTGATCGGTTTTTAACGGTGTCACGACAGTTATGCGAAATCGAGAATGATGCCGTACAAACAGGAAGTCCACACTGACCTACTTGGGAATGAGAGCCGTGCCGATCGCTGTGGTAAACACACCATAAAGGCAAGGTCAGACGGAACACCTCGTGGAATTTAAGCGGGCTACATCAGACTGCGGGATTTTACAGCGGCATTCAGAGCACGTCCTTTCACATGAAAATGACCTGACCACTCGGGTTAAGCTGAAACGATGACTGTGACCAGTCACCAATAATTCACTAATCATAATTAAGCAATTACACGTGAAAACAGACCACGGCACAGCGGTGTCCTATGCGATCACAAGTACCCGTTTATTTCCAAGAAATCAGCATCCCGTCAGAACCTCCGAACTAGGACCACATTTAGGCGGCCATTGAGGTCACAGAGGCGCACGCCACATTTCGAGAGCAGCTAGCCGGAGTTTGGGCTCATCGCCGGCCGAACCTTTGATGTGATCCGCCATGACGCAGACTCGAGAGCAAAAAAGACAGGTTGTGAGACTTTCCAGGTAATTCTCACCACTCATGCCGTTCTGTAACATAACCCCGAGGGTCATTCTGCACGAGGCATGGATAAAAGTGCCAGCAAACATGGCGTTTGACAACAATCTCTCCAAAGAGCAATTCTAATGGGTGGTAATAAGGTTAAATGTTTTAAAATCTGTCATTAAATAGGAATAAAATTAAAGTAGCATTTGTCTGAAAGAGAATAAAATTAGGTATTCTGTCTAGTCTTACAAATTTAATTTCTTGTAACAAATATCTATGTCAGATTTAAGATTAATCACAGTACGAAACCCACAGCCAAACATTTATTCAACATTATGCAAAAGAACAAACTGTTTGAGGAGCTCACCTTTACTGGATTAAAAAACACACACACAAAACAACACTATTTTAGGACTTTGCCCTTTATAACACTAAATCGGCATCTAAGTGAGTTTTTATCTATAGGCGAGTTTCCAAGGTCACTCACAGTCAGTGTGAATCATGTCAGCTGGACCATTTGTCTCCCCCAGAGAAACATCTACAAGAAGCACACTACAACACTAGCTGTTTATGGCTTCGTACAACGCCCTGCTCAATGTCACCCTTGGCGCAGAGGAGAGGCCAGCCGGGAGAGCAAACTCCCTTCACTTTACATTCTCTCTCTCTTTTTTTTTTAAAAAAAGATGGCCTAACACAAAGTTATAAATCACTGGGACTCTTTCCACACATAGGAGGTGGAGGACAACATGAAAGATTAACATTTTAATGGAAAACCTGCAAATGAGTGAATGAGCTTCAGAACTGATGAAGGTATATTTGAGCAGAAGAAACGGGAAAGTAAAATCTCTTTCAGAATGGTCTTCTCACTCAGACAAACAGGTCAGGGAGGACTTCTGGTCTTTGGCCTCCTGAGAGACAGGGCAGCTATAAACATACTGAAAATTCCCGAGACACACACACACACAC
>JAACJT020000052.1:23614727-23646513 GCA_009936485.2 Gymnarchus niloticus
ACTTCTGGTCTTTGGCCTCCTGAGAGACAGGGCAGCTATAAACATACTGAAAATTCCCGAGACACACACACACACACGTATGCAGAGAGTTGGTTGGAAGCAAAGCTCCCAGCATCCTGACTGAACGACTCTTGGGGTCAGAGACGAGGTCAGCTGACAACGATGCGGAATACGAAAAAGGGCCATCCTTGGTCTGTCTGGGGCAGCTGGCAGAATGACGAGGCTGAGGATATCATCTTCGGTGCTACGATAGCTGCAAGCAGACAAACAGACTGAAAAATCAGCAAGTTCATCCCGTTAGCTGACCTTTTAAAAACTCACCCGCCTTAACAGCCCACGATTATGAGGAATTGCGGAAATGATTCTGTATGCACACGGGGAAACAGACACTGGTAAATGAGTACATTAGCCAGACCGACCCTGTGGCACAGTTATCTGACCCCCTCTGCGGATGTGGGCTTCCAAGCACTGTATAGGCGTAAATGAAAGGTGTTAGTATTACACCTTCGTCCACGACACGCACGTTCATCCAGGATCATGTCCCATCTCACTGTTTATGCAGCCTGACAGAGTCCTGACTTTGACAGCCACATGGGAGGTGTGGGATGTACAAACTGCCCTTGGTCTGCCCCAGGCCCTTACTGGGAGTGAACTGGTGCACTGTGCTCATTTGAAGCCCCAGGGCAGAACCTGTGTGCTCCACACACTCAGACTCCCCCCCTCCCCCAGGGGGTACACCGGGGCTGGTGGATGGCGAACCGACAGACCGCATCACAGCCACACACAAAGAGAGCCACTTTTAGAAGTCCGGATTATGCGAATGCACTTTCCCGATAACTGGATTAACACGATACATACATTTCATTTTCAGGGTTGGGACACACTGAAAGTCTCGGCCGGATTATATATGGCTGAGGGGTACTTCACCGGCAAGGGGAGCACACTCCGTGGAGGCATTACCTAATTACCCACAGCCAGTAAAAGTCTGTGTCTCCAAATCCTTCAACGCTCCATTGGAAAGCCCACGACTTGCATAGAACTCTACCTAAGGACCCGCAAACTCGTTCTGATTGGACGCAGTCACATGGTATGGAGTTAGAGGAAGTAAAAATGGCTGGAATCCTCACTGCAGCTGTGACCCCTCAAAGGGGGAAGATGCCCTAAAGTGATACTGCCTGGATGTTTGAGGATGGCAGACCTTGTATGCTCTGGTGTGAAGCATAGAGACAAAAACCCCTCGAGAGCAGACAGCGATTATGAAACCAGATGGTCCAGGTGAGTATTAGGGTCTGGCCCAGATAGGATTCCGGTCCATTACAGGGCAAAACCCAATGAACCTAAATCCACATGTCCGGTTATGAGCAGCAACCGGAGAACTACAGAAACCCTCCATTCCTAAACAGAATACGCAAATGTGCAGGGCAAGAATAAAACCCATAACCCTGGAGTTGTGAGGCGCCTGTGCCACCCACTGAAGCACCGTGTCACCCCTGGATAAAAACAGTCTGATGGAATAAGACTTCAAAATATCATCGCAAAGCTCAGGGAAAGGCAGTTAGCCCTCCTCCCACACCGAGAGGTATAGTAACTCTATTACAGGCAGGCCACAAGCTGCATCCTTAAAGAGACAGTACTCCAGAACAGCACAGCCTCGCTTTTACATGAGAGTGGGAAAGGTAGCTTTGGAGGGTGCCATTTAATATTGCAAGGAGATGTCCGCGTCGGTGACAAATCGCGCATCAGTAAACATCCATCAGGTGAGAGGACCACAGCTTGTACACATAAAACATAATTTATATGCATGTCTAAAACGATATTCATCCCAAAGCAATTTTGCCAAGGATAAAAAAGCAATTAACATCACCCCCATCCCATTCTACTCATTTTAACTGCCACCTGATTTTCTCCAAACAAAGAGAGCGCATGTGACGCTAACGTCTAGCTAATGGTATGAGCAGAGTCATCCATAACCGAGGAGGTCTGAGGAAGAGCATGAGTAAAGGTCAGGATGAAGACAGGAAGTCTACTTTTTCTACTGTCAAAGGACATGAAGTTCTCACACCGAGCATGACAAAACACCCTGAATGGCTCGGTGTGGAACTATTTGCCTGCAGGTTTTATCTAATCTTAAGTTATGCTCAAGCACTTACTTACTAGAGGACTCGGTAACACAAGTACCATCCATCTCATCATGTATTTACACATTTACCATAAGCGGGACTGAATACACCGGGACAAATCCCACAGATGTGATCGTTAAAGCCGATTCTTGTGTCTGTTCTTAGACACCAGAACGAGCAGATGGAGAACATCAATAATATACAGCAAGAGAAAGGTCTGAGAGGTACACTTTCAAAGGAAAAGAACACTGAATGCCCATTGATAAGTGAAGCTGTCTTGGGTAGAGAGAGCAACTGCAATTCTCCCCATACCCCACATAGACTGGGAGATTCTGATATCCCAATTCACCCAATGCAGGTGAGACAGACAGGGAAACAGAATGCAGAAGAATAAATCCTGGCCTACCTTCCAAATTATAGACCGAATCCAGTCAGATATAAGAATGAGCATCAGTTTTTATAAAGAATTTAACAGCCCTGAAGATGGAGCAAACTCCTCCTTTCAGACATGCCTGTGTCACATTAACCAGATAACAAAGATCTGCAGTGAAACTACTGTTAAAGAAACACCAATGCAGCTTACAACTTTGTCCGTTCAGTTGGCTCACTGAGTACCGTGTGTCGGATGTCCGACACCCCAGGCCTCGATTTTCTAATTAATTTTGCCTAGCAAGCAGGCAGGACAGGGTAGGACAAACTCCAGGAGAAAATGACCTCCGCATCTATGACATGCCATGGCATACCAGTAAGCAAATTGGCTGTATCCTCTGACACGGGTGCAGCAGTGAAGCATGGCTTGAGTGGAATAAAGAACCTCCAAGCATGAGCTTAGCAGAAGTAGCTACCAGGCCCCTGCGGACCTTTCATGAACTTCCGAGAGCTGGAAAAAACTACCTCCTTTGTTCTGGGGCCTTTCCTGCGTGGGACACACACGAGGGAACGGGACAGCAACGTCGCCTGGACCGAGCACCGTTTGTCACAATGACCGATGCCTTTCTCAGCTTCCCACGTTACTAGGGTCTCAGATGAAGGCTGAACTCATTCAGATTCAGCACCACAACACAGGCCAAGCCTCGTGTCTGTGTCATTCTGAAATGACTCCCCCTGCAAGCTCTCATCGCAGCTGAGGCTGGCAATAAACAAACCCAACGTCGGTAGCTGGCCTCATAACTCAAGACCCAGGGACCTGGTAATTCCCCAGCGTGTAAAATGACAGCGTAACATGACAGCATGTACCTTCTAACATGTCAGCTCACCTGCACCTGTTTTCACTGCTGGGTTTCAAGACATCAGAGATGCCAAAGCGGGGTTTCTGTGCAGAAGCAAGGTTGTTCTGTCTGTGCTTTGGCATGACTGTACCTCACACGTCTCATTCCATTTGTTCCTTCTATTTTTGTAGAAACGGGCATGTTTTCTGCTTAAAAGCTGTGAATGGATGTTTCTCCCCAGAAGTGCATGAAATGTATTAAATTTTAAAAATTTCCTTATATAGTATTGAATAAAAACACCACAGAGGACAAAGAAAACACACGGGCATCATCAGCTAATCTGTGAGTACAGAGGATCAAGTCCTTTGGATGTTCTGAAAGTTCACCCCAAGGACCCCTTGGAGATAACCCAGCAAGCTCGGCTCATAGGCACCATCGCCGTGATAACCGGTAAGACATGATCACTGGTAAGTGAACCTCATTACCACACCGGGGCCAGCGTGTTCGCCGCATGTGTCTCTGGCACAGCCGTGCAGAATACTCCAGATTACTGAGAAACCATCGCTCTGTTCTGAGCTGGGTTCTCTGCTTGTTGCATAAGAGCAGCAGAAGAGGAGAATCTCCACTAAGGAGCCTCTGAAGAGCCGTCTCAGGGACACGAGGGAACACACGCTTAAAGCTTAATGAAGGTGGCAGAGCTTTCCAGACCAATCCGTCGCTGGAGAATAATCCCCTATCAACAACAATCATTGAAGGGGGCTCCCACCAGCCACCACAGACACTCAGTTCAAGATTCTTTTGGCAGATGCCCAGCATAGTGGATATCGAAAACAACACCGGCACTCCAATCTTACAGGCGCTGCATCAAATACGCCCCGCCACCGCCTTAGGCGGGTTTGCAAAATCCTCCGGCAGGCAAACGAGACTCACGCGGGGCGGAGAAGGCTCTCTAACAAGGAAGACCGCAGGACTGAGTCATGCTACGCAACACCCACGCCGTGACATGAATCCCTCCGCTACGCCTGCTCGAGAGCAGGGGACACCGTCCGAGAACAAAGCCCCCCGGCAAAATGACATCCCACTTAGGAGGCACCTATAAATATCCAGGGCAATTCCACGCCTAGCCAGATTCCACATGCAAGTGTCTATGGACCATCCTAAGGTCACATCTCCTGGTACTCTGTGGCCTTAATCATTCATGATGCCATCTTTGAGACCCCCACCAAGGGTGCTCAGGGACACTCAGGTCACAGTCCCTCAAATGCTGGGTTTAGACAGACGTTCGCTGGTAACGAGCTAGGTCAGTACTGCCTGCACGGGGTCCTCCACGGGACAAACGCACAACCATAGTGCACCGCGCGAGAAAACAAACAGCAACAGAAGCACCTTGCTGGCGGCTCTCTTTTGGGTACAGCTGTTCCAAGGCAATCCTCGAGGACTTACAGAGACACTCAGCCTCTGCAACTTCAGCACAATCGCCCATGTCCTTAGTTTCTGAAGCTATTCATAGAAGTGCCTTCACATACTCTAGGCTCCTCCTCCCATATTTTATTATTTTCTGGACTGGCAGACACTTCGAGCATGTCTTCATGGTGCAGGCTGCCAAGGTACCATGGCTATCCTGCACACCTGCGTGGGCACCTGGGTCCCTCCAAAACTGGCCTGGATAAACACTATGGTGCACTTTAATGGATCGACTCCCTATCCAGACTGTCAGTGATTCAGGAATTGCTCAGGTAAACCCTGCACAAGAGAAATGTCATCCACAGCTGAAATACACTCCAAACAGCAGGACCTGTGCTAAAGGGGTCATGGCTGACGTGACAATACTATAAACATGTGGACCTGAAACTCATGTGGAGTGTGGATTTGAGGTATCTTCATGCAGGAGAGCTAATCCAGATCTCAAACGATCTCACCGACGACATGCAGGTAGGCCGTGTCGCCTTGCATATGAAGGATCCAAGTGGCTACAGCGGTGAAAGTGTCTTTGGAATATTTGGCATATTTCAGTGTAGCACAGCCTGCATCCCAAAGAAAACAAGGGTTCGACATGCCCCGTAGTGCAATTCTCTTGCTAGTTATGAATAAAAGATGTGGTCTGATGCCATCCACGGTGCCAGGAACCAGGAGGCCCGTCTTCCACAATAAGGGCCATTAACTTGAAGCTACCTTCCAGATGGACGAACTGTCTGTCACAAATGGCTCCATTTAAAGATGCTTTTTTTAAAAGAGAGGAAGGCAGCTCCGGCTTAGCCATCTTCTCCGAGGATGACTGACCATCACAATCTGCTTGGTGTCTGTCTGTTCCACTCTTTGCTGAAGCTGCAGAATTTGGAAGCAAGCCCCTATCTATGTGGCCAATTGGGGACGGGAGGGCACAGGATTGTGACTTGCTCATCTAACCTGAAAGAAGTGGGAGGAGCCCTCGTGATGGAGCCATGCTGGTGACAAAAAGAGGCCGCACCCAGCGTTGGGTTGCTTGAGGTCCCTTGCAGGCCGCAGGGTTCCCAGCAGCAGGAGCAACCTTCTAGCCGGCCCAAAGTCAAGAGCCACCTGCAAGTCAGTGCTAGTGTCTATCTGATGGTAAAGGCTTTCAGAGGTCGTTTCCAGGACAGGAGTCGCACCTGTGATACCCAGCATGAAAATCACAGGACAAGCATTCTCACCTACAGACGGATCCACAACCCACAAAGATAAGAGCTCCAGTTGTTATTTTTAGTGTTAGCATTAGCATTCGCATTAAGAGGGAGACGCTGAATGCTGGAAACTGGATTCTGGCTGCTTACCTGCAAGTCTTCCGATTGCTTTGTAACCTGTGTTATTAATCAGAAAGAGCATCCACCCCCCCACCCCCCACCCTGGTCAACACTCTATCACAAAAAAAGAAGCAGTCACAAAAGATTTGGCTCAATTGGTGCAAGACTCATCTCAGTTGAAGAAAGGACTTCAAACTGTTGCTTTTTGTTTTGTTTAATCAACAGGGATGTTCTCCAGCATCATCTCTTCTTTCCTCTGAAACGGAGTCAGGATGAGCAGGGCCTCATTAGGGAAACACCGGCTGCGTGTGGCAGCGAGCAGGCGGAGAAGCACAGCTCACATACATTAATGGGGAAGGTGGAGGCCGTGCTTGAATATGCATGTGTCCTAAATACAGGTGGTAAACACTCCCACAATCATCAAAAATCTGCAGCGGCCATTTTCTCCAAATCCCTCTCGGCGTCTGCCAAGGCACTGTTCCCTTAACGTACGTCAACATCCAATGTTCAGCACGCTAAGTGGCAGCCACAGGCGGGTGACAGGGTTAGAGTAAGCACAGTCCAGCGCTGGACCAAAACACACCATGATAATGTGACACACGGGCAACGAGAGCTGAGCTTGTTTACAGTACAGTAAAGACACATCTAATTATGGCACAGAAAAGAGGCCTGTCACGGCAGACAGGAACGCGGTGGAGTCAGAGCCCGAGGCTGCACACGCTGACTCACCTGAATCACGCTGGTGATTAATAGTGCAGGCGGGCCTACTGTGGCTCGTTGTGAGGCCAGGGAGACAGCTGGACCTGGATCTGCGCAGATCAACTTTCCAAATCAAAGTTCCAGGAACACTCAGCACTAAGGAGTGGGAACAGTTTACCAGGACTTGGACCTCTTTAGGTATAAAAAGACAGCACGACGGTGCTTAAATGGCTGCAGAACCACAGAATCCAGAGTTAAGGGGCCTTACTGTCCTTTTCATCAGCGCTGATTGGGACACCTCACGCAGTTCAGATTTGAGGACGCCAAGGTGTGGGTCCTCCGGAAGGATGCACGTATGGTCCTGATGCCCATGGCATGAGTCTCCGAGCTACGGCACCATGAGTCTCCAAGTCACAGAGTGACCCCCAGACAGGGTCACCAAGCCTAGGTGCCGGCGAGCCTCCCGCCACGGGTCTCGCAAAAGGGTACCGTCCATCCCCTCTCTCTTCTGGTCCACATGCAGACGAAACTGCTTGTCATAATTCCAGGTTATGTAATGGAGGGGTTACTGCCAAGACGTTCGAGGTTAAACAAACCAGCAGCTCCAAAATAACAACAAGAGACCCTACAGAGTAGGTTCACTGTGACTCAGAGGCCCTAGTCCGCTGCGGGGGGACAAACACAGAGGCTTTTTCTGATGCAATCTGTAAAAATAAAACTTCCCAAATTCAATGGAAAACTGACACAGATGAGTGTTGCGAAAAAGAAAAAAAACAAGGAGGTTAAAGGGAGAGAGTCTGCTGATGACATCACAGCCAAATGTGGCTGCAGCCATTGGCCCATGAGCTGTCAATCATGCGGATAACCCATCCCCAAAGGGACAAAGTTGTTCATATCTAATAAGTCTGAAAAGGCTGAAGGAGACAGAGGAATTACCGAGGCTAGGCAGCAGCTGTCACAATTCATTTCCGTACCGGTCAGTGCATCTGGCCGGGCACCGTGCCAGAGGCCTGCAGCCGAGAACGGGGGCTTAAAAGGAATTGGGGACCGACTGCAGTTTTATTTATAGGCTTTGTTTGCTTGCTTCGCTTTGATGGGAAACAACGCGGGGTTGGTGATTTTTTTTTTTGCGCTGCGGAATGAAGGTGCCTAAATGTGTGTCAGACAGCGAGCGCGGAAGTGTCCGTTGTAGTGCAGGGTCGTCGCTTTTGCAGAGGCCAACACGGAGAGAGTCACGGAGTGCCCTTTAACCCCTCGCGCCAGAGGTCTATGGGCCTGCCAACGCCAAACCTCCGTGCCATGTCCAGCTCCGTCATCACGCTCACTTCCAGGTACGCAAAGGGAAGGTAATTACCCTGAGCTCATCCAGGGAAGCTTATCTCCCGTCTGTCTCGCAGAGACTGGGAGGTAGGGGAGGGGTGGCATGTCAGCACCAAGAGCAAGGTCACCTTGGAACCAGAGGCCCGGAGACAAGGCCGAACAAAAAGCCCCCGCTGGCGCCATCCAGTGGCCGGATGGAAGCATCCACACATCCACAATGAAGCTGAAGAAGTCGCCCCAAGACAGCAGCCCCGCAACCTCCAACGTCACTATGACACAAAGGAGGATGAAGCATCTGAAAGGCTGACCTGTTCTTCCCAAGCTGCCTTTAACTGAGACCCACTGATACGCTGGCTACCCATGATGACGTGGAGGCCAGAAAGAGGAACCGCAGTTCAGTGGGGGCGAGAGAAAACCAAAAGCCACATTCCACCCAGAGATCCTCCCGGAATCCAGACATCAGCCTCAAATAACAGCTGAACTCTGAGCAAGGGCCATCAGAAAGATAAAATTAACCCTCAGGGATTTTTTGAGTGTGCCGGCGCTCACAGATGTCACAGACTGAGGCATTTAGTTGCCGGAGATGCGGGCTTTAGCATTAGTGAGAGAGAGGGGACAGATCGGGATATAAATCTGTCCTCGTAAACAGCAATCTTTGGGATCTGTTACATAAGGGCTTCAGGAAACACAAATGCACCTCGGCACTCGTGTGTGAGGTAGAGGGATGCCGAAACGGGCCGGTATAAAAATACCCCACAGAAGGCGGCACAGTCCGCAGTGGGCAGGGGGACAGCTGAAACGGCGGCATCAGCCACGGGGGCAGGAAGGGCGACCATGTGCTCTCCCCCTCCTCTCAAGCAGAAAGAGCAAGCGTCCGGGACTCCACGGTCACCTGTCCAAAAGAGCAGAGCGGCGGCCGGGTGTCATCCATGCCATGAAAGGACCGTGACCCACAGAGAGAGGAGTAGCCGACGGGAAAGCCGCGGCACAAAGGGACAGGAGGGGAACATCCGGTGGCAGTGCTCGGAGAGCAAAACGTGGGGATCTCAGCTTGATTTCAGCTTGATTTCAGTTTAACTGAATTTGCAAAAAAAATTTCCCCTTCAACACATACCAGTGCTTTACCAGTGAGGACACCCTTTTCTCCTTCTGGTTGCATGGAAAGTGGGGCAGCATTTATCTCTGACGGGGGGGTGTTGAACAAGCAAGTGTAAAATCAATGAAAAAACACCTGGCTACTAATTACCCACCGCTTGATTGGTTTATTTGGGGTTAATACATTATGAACTGCAATACTGGTCAGACATATTATAAGTACAGGGGACTCACACGTGTGGTACGGATGATGTTCTGAGAGCAGTAGGTGATGGATCAACGTCAGCGAAGCCTGTCGGTCGTCGTCAGCTTCCTGAGGGGCTCAAAGTGCCGTAACGCTGTGCCATGGAGGAACGTGCAGCGATGGTGTCGGCCGCAGAGGGAGGGAGATTCAAGCATGGAACGAGGTGCTAATGAAGCCGGAGTCCGTCGTACTCGAGAGTAAACAGGGACCGCGTACGGACAGCACGGCCCAGTAGCACCATTCGCTCCAAGGCCATATGCCTGCCCCTACCGGGACGCCAGGGGCACCAAGAAAAAGGTGAGACTGTACACATGCTCCGCTCTGCTGGAAAATTGGCTCCGCATTCACTAGATACTCCAACAGCTACCCAGCGGGCCGATTCCAAATCTAATTTGAGTAAATCCATCCCAAAAATACAAACTCACTGGAAGAGACAAGGAAAACAGAAATATGTGTTCCCACAGGTCCGAAGGAAATCCGTTTGCCTCGGGGGAAGAAGCTGTCTGTCGAGGATGTTTACCAGCGGCGCCACTTACAGGACACGAGTACAAATTTCAAGCAGAAACAGGAATTTGTTCTGTCTAACAAGGGGTCATAACAGAACTATTCCGATTCATCACTTCTGTGTTTGTGTCTAACGAAGCATTTCATGAGTCTGCATTCTCCTAATACTTTTCCTTGCTTAATTGTTCTTAAAGCCGTTGGTGAGGAGGGACCAGTGGAGGTTAAAGGTCAAGACACAAACCCCCCCCCATGCAGAACCGTGTCTGCTAATGTTCCACCAGATTCACCTTTGACTTTAAAATGCTTTGTGGGAAACAGCCCAGCTTTCCATTCAGACTGAACATGACAGTCTAATAGAGCACCAAGCCTTTCGATGTCTCTGGCTATATTAAATTATCGTTGATCGATACGACAGATCCATGGAAAGACTGACTCCAGCCAATCAGAGGAACAAGTGAGGGATTGAAGCTGTGACGCACGGTGACGTCGTGCTTTCCTCTTGGCTCTGGTCGACATGGTAATTAACACAGGGCAGGTTAGCTATCAATCTCATGCCAATGGTAATTAACAGCATAATCAGATCGCAGCAAACCATTCTGTGGGGGCAGGGGGACACAGGACAGATCACAAACAGGCCAGTGGGGTGTTGGGCTCTGAAACCCACACACCCAGTCACACAAGTCGCAAAAACCACATGACCTCGCACAAATATGGCAGAGCCACTCACACATGCACAGAATGCTGCTGAGGTCAGTTTAACAAAGAATAAAATGGGTTAACCCTTCACTGGCTGACAAGCCCTCCCTGTCATATTCATGCAAAACATTTAAACATGATGAACTCTGCAAATTTGAAAGCCCATTCGTGCCATTGTAAATGCGCACACACACACAGACTCATAAAAACTATGGGTGATCAGGAGACATCGATCGACATGCTTGAGGGAAGAGCCTGCAGACTCATACCCTGAATGAAGGCCGTGACCTCGATGCGGTCAGGCCTGCTTCAAGGACTCCGATTTGGAGTGACACCAGTGCTAAGAGAAGACGTGCTTTAATGAAGCCTCATGGCCTGCAGGTGACCTTCATTCAACCACTGGTGACAAAAGGTCACCTCCCAAAAATGAGAGTGATGGCTGGCGTCCGTATTTAATGTTCACAGTGGCCCCTGTGAACTACTTGCTATATGAAATACAAACCACAGGGGGCAAAAGTAATTATGAGTAGGAAGAAAGAACTTGATGATGAAGACATCAGTGCTAGGGGTACAGAATCTAGTCCGTCCGTCCGTCCGTCCGTCCGTCCGTCCGTCCATCCATCCATCCATCCATCCATCCATCTTCTAACCACTAATCCTAGTCAGGGATGTGGGCTAACTGGAGTTAAAACAAAGCTTAACAAAGCTGGGCTACGTGCAGGACGGGATGCCAGTCCATTGCAGGGCACAAACACACACACATACAATCCAGGCTGTAATATTAGTTAATGATATATTTAATACACAATAAATAGTGGAGAAGACAGAGTAGGCATCAGCACAGAACAAGATAAAACTCAGGAACACTAACTCCTTAAGACTTGCCAGTATAACTTCTGCATTACCCCGCCGTTTGTTCATGATGGCAAGCTTCTGCATGACCTCGCCGTTCGTTCACGATAGCAAGCTTCTGCATTACCCCGCTGTTCGTTCATGATGGCAAGCTTCTGCATGACCCCGCCGTTTGTTCACGATAGCAAGCTTCTGCATGACCCCACTGTTCATTTTTGATGGCAAGCTTCTGCATGACCCCGCCGTTCGTTCACGATAGTAAGCTTCTGCATTACCCCACTGTTCGTTCATGATGGCAAGCGTCTGCATGACCCCGCCGTTCGTTCACGATAGTAAGCTTCTGCATTACCCCACTGTTCGTTCATGATGGCAAGCGTCTGCACGACCTCGCCGTTTGTTCACGATAGCAAGCTTCTGCATAACCCCACTGTTCATTTTTGATGGCAAGCTTCTGCATGACCCCACCATTCGTTCTAAACCTTGGTCCAGTGCTACACAGTGCAGTGTAACGCAGCTGTGGCACACAGTGCATCAGAAGCACGTCACCTGTTCCCTCTCACAAGTTGCCTGCTTCTGTGAAATGCTAAATGTGCTTGCCCTCATGCAGAATATCAATTTTAGTCAGGAAATCAATACCCAAAATTAGCACGCCGATTTTACTCCAGCTGTAAAACTAATCTGATATTGACATGGCATTTGCATTAGAGATGGTGGCTCGATCTTCAGAGTGGGAAATCTGGCTTCTACCCCACCTTCTTATCTGGGGTGGGAGGAGAAATCAGGGGGGCCATCCAAAAACTGACGACTCACATGTGTGAGCTTGCTGGAACACGCAAGCTGACGGCAACTGATAACGCTTCACAGGGCAGGCTGACGACAAGCTTGAATGTCTTCCTCACATATGTTTGATCCAAAACACCACCATAGCCTCTAAAATAGTCTATCATTGCAGATGAAGTACATTCCTTTAACAGTTGATCATTTTGCCTCTGCTATGGCAGCCCTGACCGGAGTTACCAACAAAACTGGGGTAAGATTGGTGCAGGCCTTTAGGTGTGTGGTGGGGTGTCTTTCCCAGCATCCCTTGCTATCACCTCCTACTCTGGTAATCGTGTGACACATTTCATATCTAAACAGATCGATACTGAGCGCTGGCCCTGCAGAAAGGCACATTACAGGGTGAGAAGCTCACAACGGCAGCACACCTGAGGAAAATTAGCTAACCGATATAGTTACAGGAAGAAGGTCCAAAAATTCAACTAAGTTCTCAGCACTGGGCTAAAGACCAAATTAAGAGGAGAAAGACTAATGCAAGTTGAGGTGGGGGGGGTGTGACTGATAAGCACGTAAAATCAGATCCATCCTTCTTCCACACTGCACATCCAGTCCAGGGTCACGGTGAGCCTGTAGCCTATCCAAGAATGCATGGCACATATGACAGGAGACTCCCTGGATAGGATTCCAGTCCATAGCAGGCCATACTCACACGCCAATTCACCTGACTGCGTGTTGTTGGACTGCATGAGGAAACCACAGTACTCACACGAAACAAACACAAAATTGAGGAGAACAGAGTAGCCACAGGATTCGAACCCCCAACCCTGGAATTTTGAGGCCAAAGCACTATCCACTGCACAACCCTATATATGGATACAGCCTACTTTAGACCTCCAACCCGATTTATTTTTTTGCATTTTCTGCACACATAAACACAGATTATATAGGAAGGGAATGGAATAATCCTTCAAGCAGGAACTCGGACATCTGCCTTCTGCTGACTAAGATGATCGTTCACCACCGCCTCCACCTCTGCGAAAGCACCATGTTGACCTCTGTGGAGACCAACACCTTTTCCACCATCAGTACACCTGACTTAACTAATAAAAGGCTTGATGAACAGCTAATTAGCTGAATCAGGAGGGCTCGTGGCAGAACCCAAATATGGAACAACTGGGGGGGGGGGGGGTTCCCCAAAGGAGAATTTTTTATTTTGCTGTTTTTGATTAGGCCTCCCGGGGGAGGCAAAAACAAACACAGCAAAAGAACAGATCCTAGATGTGCTTGAAATGATTACAAGCCTATTATAAGCAGCATATTCTATCATGAGAAGTGTTACCACCTCCTTCACTTGATGTAGGAAGGTGCTGGTGCAGCACTCATCTGAATCTATAATTTTACCGGAAAATGAAGAACAGAACATGAAGCAACAAAATAGGGGAGAAAAAGAGAAGCTGATGTGAGTGATAAGCTTCTTATACAGCAGGAGGCGATGATGGGTCAGTCGTCTTGGGCAAGAGAGACTGATTACATCAGATGAGTGGAGGAGGTAGCTAAGACCAGAGGAGAAGGGAAGCAAAAGAGGAGGTCACCTGGTGGACAACTGCCACAGGGCATGTGTGGTGGTAGCAGCTCTCCATGTCTAACCATCTCAGCCTCATATGTCCTGATTTCCTCGACAGTTCCCAGTAATCATGCACATGTCAATGATCTGGGCGGCTGATGACGATGGGGATTACGAATGAGCAAAATGAAAGCAAAACATGTTCGCCGGGGCGTCAGTGACAGATAACTCCAAGCAGGAGGAGGAGGGACTCGTACTTCCACGGAATTCATGCCACCACAGTCAGAGAGGAAGCCGTCTTCTCGCTCCGCGCTGCTTTCTGGTTCTCTTAAAACCTTTCCCACAGATGATTTCAAAAACGTCTGGTGGAAGATGGAGGACGTCTGAGCCATGTAGAATCAGAGGATGGTCACATGTCTAACTGGTAATCTAATGTTAGAGGAGATAAAACAATTTCTTTACCACTTTCACACGATTGAACCTGTTGTTTTTACTAAACACAAGCTCATCATGCAGCCTTAATCAAGCAGCTTTATTTCCATTGTCCTAAAAGCAATGTGAGCTTCAGATCTGCAAGTCTCATCACAAAGGATTACAGAGCAATTTTGACTTGACCACACGTATGTTATAAATGTAGCTCGAACGAAGACTACAGCCCAATAAACAGCACAATTTTAGACCCAGATTAGACGCCCCAGGCTGAGAGTATAGTCCTCCATCCCCAGCTCCACTAAACAGCCCAACTAACTATCTTGGGTGACTGCTCCAAAGCTGGGGGCGGGGGGGGGAGGGTCATTCATTCTCAATCCAGTCAGTCATTGGCTGGCAGACTAACCTCTGGTAAAACTGGCAAAACAGAATATGTTAAATTTAATGAAGTGACAACATTAGACGTACATTTCCAGGTAAACAAACTAACGTAGGATGCTGTTGAGAGTCAACAAGTAATAATGGGAAATAGGATTTACTTGAGGAGGAATAAAAATATTCATTTTAACAAAAGTAGAATTAATATTGGCAAGGTGGTAAACGTAAATGATAAATGGTACATTACAGGTCTATCCGACAGGGCAGACACTCGTGATGAGACTCCTTCCCAAATCTGAACCTCTCAGACTCACCTATAGTCGCAAATGGCGACTCCGGTTCATCATTGTAATGTCGTAAGCCTTGAACGTGCATGAATGTTACAGATGTTCAAATGCTTATCAAAACTATTTTAACAACATATCACTAAGAACACTGAGTTTAGAGTTGGCGAGGATCTGAAATTGCCATCGATTCTGCCTGTCGTATAGAGTTGGGTTTGAACCAAGAAACTAGAAAATTAGCACACACGTAGCTGAGAGAGTAGATTAAATACATAGCTAAAACCCATGAAGCTGGATTGGACTACGGAGTCTGATAAGTAAACAAAAGATGTAATTTAATAAGATGGTCCAACGATACATCAGCGCTGACGCTGTAATCATTTTAAATAACGGATGCTTGGTATTAGTCATTGAGAACAGCAATTCAAAATGACCCAAATCCAAAACAGTAAAATAAACATCAAATTAGTGCTGATGAGTCAGATGAAAGGTTGAAGACTGCAGTCGTGCCATTTCCTGTTCACCACGCGGTGGGAGGGGCATATTCTCAATATTCTCTAGACCCATTAAGATAAAGAGGGGTGTGGGGGGGGAAGAGGCCATCTTAAAAGCTTGAAGCCTCACTCAGTTCCTGGTCAAAAGACATGCAGTCAGCTGACAGTAGCCAGGAATATACCACTGAATATGTGCAGCTCTGCATTCCCTCCTGTCAGCATGTGTGATGGCTTCAACGCATCAGTTTTTTTCTCCCTTTATTCCACCCTCAGTTCTGCCACAGGGCTTTATTCTGCACACACTTCTGTGGCAGTGATTAAATAACAGTCACTGAAATGAGGGGACTGAAGCTGGTGTGGTGAATCCATAAGCTAGACCAAGAGTCGGGTTCAGTTCGAACTCGCTCAGGTGTCTGTGCACTAACACACATGGACACACACACACATACTGGAGGAGCAATGCACAGCAGGGTTTGGTGATACAGGGTCAACCAAACAGTCCAAACTCACCCTCCCCAAACTCATTCAGTGAGGGACTATTCCTGTTGTTGCAGCGCCACCATGTGGTAGCATTTACTAACAGCCATACCCACACTCTCTTCCTAATCCATCAACATTCAGTGAAGCAGAATATTTGGATGAATTGCTCTGTCAGTGCTGTCACTCTTGCTTCACATGTTCTGTGTTGTTGGAGTGCTGGCATTCAAGGATTCCTCATGCCTGTGTCCCCTTTGGTCTCTTCCTCATAGTTCTGCTGCCATATATAGTTATGTCCGGGCACTTGCTATTTTATTTCCCATTTTATTTCCCATTATTCTGATGCCTTAAATCGCTGCTCTGCTCATACACATTCTCTTTCCCCCGTGCCCCCCCTTTTTGGGGTGCTTCCCTCGGAGGTTTGGATTCAAGAGATCCCCGTATCGTCTGCTGGCCTACCACGCCCTCCATCCACTTCAGCTATCCACACTGACTGGCTTGCTGCCTTCTGAGCCACCGAACCTGCTCTGATCACTGGACTGCAACCTCTAATATCCGGTTGCCCTCCTGACTGTTAGAATATTGTTCTTCTTTGTATTAATTAATTTGTCCTGCCTGATGCTGGCCAGAGGAGGATGGGCTTCCCCCTTGAGTCTGGTTCCTACCAAGGTTTCTTCCTTCTGAGGGAGTTTTCCCTTGCCACTGTCACCTTTGGCTTACTCTCTAGGGATTCTGGGCTCAGACTATATAAAGTGCTTCTTGTTAAAGGCACCATATAAATAAAATTGAATTGAATATTTCAAACACATGATACCTACAGCAACAGGGGGACAGACAGCCCCGCCTTCAGCAGACACCAACCACCATGGTATCAATAGCAGAACTTGTGAACAGTAACTCCTAATAGGTTCAGCAGCACCAAAGACATACAAAGGCAGATTGGATCCAGGAGATTTTAACAATAGCCCGTCAGTGGCATTTGAGACTTCAGCCATTCCTTTCCAGGCTCTGAAGCTTCATTTCAGCTCATGCTGAGCAGATGCTATTTAATTTGAGTTTCTTTAAAAAAAAAAAAAGTGAAAAATTAAAATGGAAAAAAAACGGCAAGAAGAAGTCACACAGTAACATGTCAGTAAGCTTCTGGTTGATGTCAATGGTCAGAGGATGACCTCGAGTTAAAAGACTAAAGCAGTCGCCCTCTAGTGGGTAGAGAGCGTGCTGCAACCCCTGTCCGAACCACAAAGGATCAGTCGCGTCTACGGTGGTCTGCCAGCAGCTTTGTAAACTGCTGAACCGGGCTGGATTTCATTATATGCTGTGTGATGTGGAGTGGTGTGTAGCTCAGGGTATAGCAGGTCATGAGTTCAAATCCTATGGTCGGCGGAGTAATCATACTGTTGGACCCCTGAGCAAGGCTCTTATCCCAAATTGCTCCAGGGGCACGAGATACTGGCCAGTCATCCTCCCTGACCGCAAGCTCTTCTCTGTAGACCATCGCTTCGGACAGAAGCGTCTGCTACTTAAATAATTGTAAATAGGACAGAGCACAGGAGGTAGCAGAGTGGACCAGTAACCTAACTGAGGCCACAAGCAGTCCAGACTGTCTATACAGCCTAATGAGTAGGTCAATGCAAGCTTTCACAAAAGCCAAATGCAAGTTAACTTAAGACGGCCCATTTCATTGGGGCTTCATTAGTCAAACAGACCTCTGCATAAATTAACAGAAGGCAAATGCTCTCAACTCAGCAGAATAAATAAATAGATAATACAGCGGGTTGGGAGCACGAACAGGCGGCGTGTGGCAGTGCTATTTGGCACCCGGAGTCCAATCCTTCTCAAGAGCCGGTACCAAGCTTCTAAACCCCACTCATTGGTAAATGTAGCTGTACCCAGTCCACACATGCACTGGGCTATGATTCCTGCCAACAGCCTACTTTACCAGGTCAGATACTAATGTACACTGTTGTGCTTCCGTGAAATGCACGGGGATGTGGGCTGAAACCACGCACGTTCATCTGCAGGCCGGAACACCGGTATGTACGTACGTGTCATTTTAACTCTGGATTTACTGCGTACGCATGAGGCAGAGCACTTTTGTGTTGAGACCATTAACATTTCTGCTAGAAATGAAATGTGAAGATGAAAATTTGATGGCTGCTGGTGCTGCAAAGAGTAGAATTAAACTGATTGCGCAAAATACTAGTCACGATATGTACAGTCTAATCAGAAGGCTGGAGAGACAACGTGGATGCACTGACTCAATAATAACTTGGAACTCAGCTTCCAATGACAATCTCATAAGACTACTTTGGTAATTAAAAAAACAATTAAGCCTACCAAGGAGGTCAGATTGGGCCCTGCAGCAGAGAAATGACGCCACCTGATGCAGGTCTCGCACCCACAGGTTACAAAAGCGTGGTTTTAAGTCACTTTCCAAATTAAACACCACTTTAACAAACTGCACATTACAAGCAGGGCTTAATGGACCACAAGGAGAAACTACACTTCAGGTAAAGGTACTAGAGAACTATAATCCATCTTGTTAGGACACCAGAGCTGGAACAAAAGGCTGCAGACTTACATTAATCTTTAATGTGGTATGGAAAACACGGCAGGCAAAGGACGAGGATGACAAGGAATGATATTAAGCAGGATAACAGGCTTTACTGCCAGTTAAAATTAAGCATTCCCCTTTAAATATGTAAGCTGGGTCATAGATAAAACACCAAATCTTTACACAACTTTGTAGCTGCTGTCTTTCTACCCGGATCGCGGAAGGAGCTGGCGAACATCACCACTTATACTCTCTGGTAGTCCAGCAATTCCCCAAGTGGAACATTTATACACTAAACATGGGTACGCGGACATATTCTATTTCTTACTGTTCAGCACAGGAAAAAATACACATCAGTGGAGAATTCTAAAGATTTCTGCACTAAATTACATACTGTCCTGCAGTGTCAGAATGTGTCATCTCTGGAGTTAGGAGCGTTAGTCAACCTCACCTAAGAGGCCAGAAAACAGTGAAGCACAACATTAGATTGAGGTTCTGCTCAGTCAGAGTTAAAAACCTCACAAAGGTGAACAGACCGAGCTTCGCTCCAGGGTTAGTGCGGATACATTATATGTCAACGCAGCTCTTTCATGTGAGATTCAGAGGCATTTCAGAGCTCCTGATGCAGCCTAGGAGGAAAAAACATCTTTTCCAAGGAGCTGAGCATCACTTTTTCACTATGATTTACCTCTGCTCAGCTTGACTCAGACACGTACACACATGGCCTGTCTTTCTGATTGTAGTTGGCGGTGACCCTGACTTTATTATCCAATGAGAAAAAAAGTGTTATGAGAGTCTCCCTAGTAATGCATCAGAGAATTTACAAATTTCATCCCATAAGACAATAAGTGTAGATTTACATAGGGATGGTTGGGACACGTCACGGCTAACTTCCAGGAAAGCTGAAAGTAGGTGAAGCAGTTGTTTTGTTTTGCTATAAACTTTGAAGCCAAATCTATAAACAAGAAAGCATTTTTTGAATTGCTCCAAATGGAGGTCCTGGGACATGCATCCAAAACAAAAACTACCAACATCCAAGTGGCCGAACACGGGGGTCAACTCCTACATCATCTCTCTGTTCCCACTCCACCTGCATACAGCCAGCAGTCAGAAGGTACTTTGCCCTTTCTGTTCTCCTCCAGGCCTAATGCAGCCCAACACTCCGTGCACTAGTCTCTGGGACCCTCTTGATGTCCAAACCTCCTCTGAGCGTAGCCCCCCTCAGGCAAAAACTCCACGGTGCTGCTGTGATGTCCCACAAAGGGCACAGTGGACTTCCCAATACAGACATGTCCTCCGTTTCCACCTGCCCAGAGCAGGACACACCAAGAAGACGCCTCCACATCTCGCTTGTTAGCTTACCAACATAGCCATGACTCTTTAATGTCATCTAATGACACTTTTATTTGTTATTACGTAATAATAATGTAGCAGTCTGCTGTCTGACAGTCTTGATTAGCTACTTCTCGTTACACTGATGACTCCATGGATCAAACACTCTAGTGAAAAACATGAAAAGCTTCCTCACTGTCCAGACAACCCAAACAACTTCTGCAGTTCTTTTGAACTAAGATGCTGAGCAGTCGATGCTGTCATGAGTCCATTCCTTCACAAAGTCAAACTGTAGCAAAACACCCCCCCCAATGGCACAGCTCACCGTAACTGGAGGTATATTCCCGCATCTGGCTCACTGGCACCCTGAAATATGTTACGTGGGATGCTTGCGAAAAAACACCTCTGAAATGATTTAGCCTTCATTCGTTCGTTAATGCTGGTCACAGGCCACACCTGCTGACTGATCCAACTGAAAGTGTGATCTTTGTCTAGGGGCGGAGCCCCCACAGACTCAAACCAGCCCATCAAAGTCAACTCACCGTTTGTAGTTGAAGGTGACCTTCAGGTTGTACCTAAGATGTGGCTCATGGGAGGAAGCAGCACCAGCTAGGGCACAGAGATAGTGAACGTTCTACTTTGACTGTGTGACATGCTGCGGGGTGAGTAATGGATGTGGAAGAATGAGGCAGGTTCGGGACAAGACGTAAGGCATCTGACGTCCCACAGCATGAGTCAACTCTGGCTCCAGACCGGGAATACATGCAGAGTTTCAGGCTGCTACCTGCATGCACAAGATGGCTCGCTTGGGGCAGTTCTCCAGCAGGATGCACACATCCTTTTCAGTGAGGAACATGACCCCAGCAGCACATGGGCCCTTGGAATGGTCATTAGAGCTTCGGTCTGCAGCCCAAGCTCTGGGGAAGGGGAAAAGGGACAGCTCCTTTCTCTAGAAGCACCAAAACACACGCTTCAGCAGAAACTTGCTTCAGTCTCTCATTCGGACCACGTTCCCACAGCACTGACACCTCAAAAAATGCTACTGAATTTGATTTTGGACAGGCCCACAAATCCACTTTTTTCCTGGATAATTTCATGTAATTTCTCCATCGTCAAAACAAACTGGCGTTTCTAAACCTGAGTGCATGTGACAGTGACAACGCCCCGCATGTCTGTGTACAGCATTATTAAAAACGCACTAAACGCTTCTGCCACATCAGCTGAACCCTCCACACAGAAGGGCTGCGTGTTTTCCAGGTGTGAGAAAGAGGGCAGTCAGCAAATCCCAAAAAAGGGCTTATTTACCTCCAGCGAGGAGCAATACAGTGACTGGCCAGTAATCAGATAAAGGAAGTGTGCGACGCACTCCATCTCCAGCGTGTCCGACGAATGCTGAGAAAGTACAGAGAAAGAAGGTACGCTACAAAATAAGTCATAAGAGCTGAATACAAGCTTCCAGAGTAATGATAATCCTGAGAGGGACATTTGTATTCTGATGATGACACCCAACCACCTCAAAGGGAGAATTAAGCACTTCCATGGGAATTTGGCCCATTTTAAATATTTCACAGGCCTTCACAGACAGGTAACCATTCTGGCGTTGAATTAAGCGAGCAAATGAAGTACGTGTAAGTGGCAGCCGCTCGAGCAGAAGGTATAGAGCATTACGGGGGGGGGGATGAGCAAGGAGGCAAGGAGGAAGGCATCATGGTTGCATGAAGAGGAGGTCAAAAAGTGTACTACGGACAAAGGATGGGTGAGGAGAAGCAACAAGGAGGGACCAACTGCTGAATTACAGTATCTCTCCACCTGCCCACCTCACCACCCAACAGGTACCCACCCTGATCAACCTTCCCCAATTCACCGATTCAGCAAATAACAAATCTGATTCAATGTGGGTCACTTGGAACTAAAATGACAAAAACAATAACTCATTATGAAAAGTGATCTAATAAAATCCCATGTTTTGTGTAAGCCATGCATTATGCAGTAACCAGGATGGTGTGAGACTGAACTCTTTCAAAACGAAACGCAACTCTGATCCACACACCAAGTAGAGGCTCACTGTGAATTTGCAACAAATTTAATCATATTGGATTATATGTTCAAAAGGACAATCCACAAAGAAGTCCAACTATGATAGATGTTTTTATCTGCAAAAAGCCCCAGCTGGGATGAATGACATGGCAGCAAAACAGAAGCGGCTGCTCCTAGCATCTCCGGTTCTGAGGGACAGGAGCACGGCAGCCAAGCACTGATGAGAGATTGGGCTCTTTCTCTCGTCACTTCAAGTCTCTGATGTGGACCATTTCTTACATACTTTGCCGAATTGTGAAGACTTTTTCAAATCAGTTAAACATTTGAAAAGTAATGATGGCGTAAAAACTCTTTTCTATGCAAAACTTTGGAAGATTTTGCAAGGCAGATGAGAGGAGCGAGGAAGAACAGAGAATGGTGCACCCTCTAGATTGTTCAACACTACCACAAACAGCCCTCCTGGGCATCACCGCAAATACCAGCACCCAGATTTACTCAGCTGGTCTCTCAAAAACGCACTACAGCTGGCTTCTTAAACCAGCACAGTTGTACATATTTTATTGCAGTTAATTTACATACGTTTTGTGTGTAAAATAGAAAGATTCTTAACAGAATTTGCATCTCTTCCTCATAAATATGCACACACACACACACACACACACACAAATCAAGTTGCAAAGTGTGCCTTCAGAAGTAGTTTTCACTCGGAGCTTTGTTGCTCCCGGTGCCCTGGAGCGCCTTTGCAGCCACCGAGATGAGTATGCATGACAGGTAGCTAAGGCAGACTTTTATTTCCCGGAATTTCTACCGTGAAACCTGCCTGGTACAGACAGCCCAGGCTGTAAGATTCAGAGATGACGCCGAGTGATAAAGTTCCAAACCTGCTAGAGGGGGCAGCTTGCAAGTGCTCACCACTGCCTCCTACTGGAGGAAAAACTCACTCAGATAGCACGGCACAGAACATGTCATTACAATCCCATTAGCACTCAATAAGGCCCCACAAGGGCCTGACAATGCAACAGATAATCATTTACATTTAAAATAATTATCCATTGTAATTAGTAGCTTAATGAAATTATCCATCTAAGGAAGAGACAAACACAAAGGCAGCTCATTTTGTCAGTGCCTCAGAACCAAACTGAACCACATTAAGAACCCTTACAACAGCATACGCCTCGGAGGCATTAAGAGTTAAATGACACAAACCCATTTAATGAAGGTAAACACGGAACTGAAACGTCCTTAGTGAACACTCCCACTATCTCATGGGAGAGACAGTGTTTATGTGTGTGTGTGTGGTCACTACACACAAAGACAGTCTACATAGTGAAACAGGAGCAGGGAGGGAGGGGCCGAGTGTAATTACTGCTCTTTAATGAGTTTAAAGTAATCTGACATAACAACACTGCCACCTGCTGTATCAGCTCAGTACCTACAGCCTACCACGGGGCCCATAATAGCTCAGCTGTGATAATGGTAGTCAAATAAGTGATAGCTGGGTTGTAATTAATTAGGTATTATTGGGATGTCAGATGAATTCAGACCCATGTTAACTTTACTCACTTATATCATATTTATAAAATATACTTTTATTATTATCGAAAGAAGCAAAATGTAACAAACCTCCAGGTGCCAAAAAATAACATATTCAAATAATAATCATTCAATTTTCTAATTCTATCACTCTTCAGTTAAGAGCTGCAAACAAATGACTGTGTGTGATTTATGAGTACAAGTTGTAATTTCGTACTGTCCTCTGAGGTTGACAAGCAAACCCATTTACAGGTAACACGTTTTAAATTTCAGGTGGTTGAAATGCTGAACTCAGCATTTTCATTAAGTAGTATAATCCTTATTTATTAGAAGGTTGCCTAGAAAATTACCATAAATAGGATGGTCTCCCAATTAATACCTCCAGTCTACACTGTTGTCGTTTTCAGGTCCTGACCCAAATAACAGGTCTATATCTGATGCACCAAAACAGGGCATTTCTCAACCACTGCAGACACAGACAGAATGATTAGACAGTAAATCTGTCGCCACAGGTCATCATGCCTGCTGTCTAAGCCCTTCATCACCATATTTTAAAGGCCTTTGGCCATTCTTACCACTACAATGAGCGCAACATGTCTGAGTCGCAGCCAAGCGCAAACCCATCGCACAGGTTCGATCCCGCCGAGGTAGCGGACAGCTCTGGAAACCTAGCGACATCGGCAGGCCGTATGGCGCACCATCTCGGCCAGATATGGACCCTCAATAGTGTGGGAGACTGTTTTCTCCACCTCTATCTAGAAGGAAGATGAAGATGAGATGTTGAACACCAGGAGAATGCTTTTCAAGCATCTTGAGCAGTACTGTACTACTGCAAAGCTACCTCACACAAAGTCTGTGTATCTTTCAATTGCTTATCCTGGGTAGGATCATGAGAACTTGGAGCTTATCCCAGGCAGCAGGGGCTTAAGGTAGGGATACACTCTGAACTGGCTACCAGAGTATCAGAAGGCAAATACGGAGGTGCGAGGCGGCAATGTCACCAAAAGAAGAGATAGAGCACTGGTACGCCCGTTACAAACGGCATTCTCCATACTGCAGTCACTCAGCCAAGACTGATGCAGTTTATCTTTAGCGAGACACCATGCTGTGCTTGGTTTCCAAAGTCTTCTTATTTACCACATTAAAACACATCTTTCCAGGCCTCTTCTTCCCAAGCCTGGAAGCTGAAGCCTACAGCACAGAGACAAACAACCATACAAATTCAGAAATTAAAAATTTTAACAAGGTAATGTATTCACTTTGCAGACAGGATTTTACTTAATGACAAAGAAATCTACATCTCTGAAGTTGTTCTCCGCAATGCTTTGGGAACGGAGATTTGGGTTAACCAAATTTCATGTTCAGACATAGTCAAGTATCTTTTGCCTTTCTCTTTTCTACAATTCTCTCTCTTTCTCTCTTTCTACAATTACTGTTAAATAATTCACACCTGCCATCGCCATGGAAGTGTGGAGAATAGATCTTTATTTAAAGTTCCAGGAGACGGAGCCTTGACATCAGCACCTGGACACACCTCACATCACATGCATAGAGGATGCCAGGTCTTTTATCTGTCACACCTTCCTTCTGACATGTTGGCCCTGGAGAACTGAGCGCTGACAGGACTGCGGCTCCTGACTGCAAGATGTGCAAATGGGACAGCTGGGTTGACTCAAGCTCTGAGTCGGACGGGAATAAGAAAGGATGAGATCATAGATCCAAGCCGGGTCAGGCAAAGAGTAAACAGGACACTTAGCTAGACGATGAACCGGAGTATAGTCCAGAGGTCAAACCAGAACGTAAAGAACAGCTCAAGGCAATGTTACCAAATCAAAAATTGGTCAGTGAAGCATTCCTAGAGTAAGATTAAATCGACTGATGGATTGACTGCAGGTGTGGGTGATTACAGACTGGAACCATCTGCACTGGATGTGACAATGCCAACTTGTGATGTCATGGGGTGTACATAGCTGCGTCATACAAGTACTGAACCCTTCATTTATTATAAGACGTGGGAAAAACTGGTAAAAACCGCAAACTGAGTATTTTATATCCTTACTTAATTTGCCCTTAAATGATCATTGTGCAAGGTTGTATATGCAGTAAGTTTACACAGCACTCCACTCTAATCACAGGTTCATGAGCAAACCCAGCATGTATGAGCTACACTGGGTCAAATCAATGCCAATCTCAGGCCTACATATACATACAACATGCATCCATCTTCTAACCACTTAGCCAGGTTGGGGTCTCAGGGGACCTTGGGCCTATCCCAGGCGGAAGAGAACACATGGCTGGAGTAGACCCTGGACAGGATGACACTGCATCACAGGATACATACATTTACACAGAATCATACTTCACGTGTATTTGGAGACACAGAGTAGCCAAACTAAAATGCAGAGACAGAATATGCAAACACCGCATAGAGTAGAAGTGGGATTCAAACCCCAAACGCTGGAGGACTGAAGAAACAATTGGTCCCCACTGAGCCACCCATGTGTATAACGAGAGCCTTGAAATTAATCAAAAAGCAGATCATACTCATAGTAGCCACTAGGTGGTGCTACAGTGCCTGAAAAGCCTGGCTTTGCATTCTAGTAATCAGAAGGTAAACCCTTGGTTAAGTTCACGTTTCATTTAGTTGGCCAAGGGACAAATGTATCCATAGCCTTTCAAGGAGTGGTGATTACTGGACAACAAAATTCCTTTAACCCTTAACGGTGAGGAATGTTTTAATGGAGAACGCTCATAGACCGTAAGAAGGAAGTACACTGTCAATTTTGGCTGGAGGGTTAAGGAGATGCTGCTGTTCACCACCTCGCCCCCCGTAGCTTTGAGCGTAACAGTTACACTCAAAGGCTAGCTAACAGGTGAAAGCATTAACTAAAGCTAACAGGAAGGCCAGAACTGTATAAACAACAGCTCTGTACAACAGTGGTGTGCAGAATGGCTTCTCTAAACACATAACTCTTCTACCCTTGAAGCAGGTCTGGGGCAGAAGCGCTACTTACTAGGCGCACCTAATAGAGTGGCTGCTGAGTGTAAATGTAAAATACAGATCTATAACTTAATAGTTATAGATAATAATTTCTTTGTCAGCATCCTAGAGGGGCGGTTTATGGTTATGCCACCACTATCTAGGAGTGGGAGTTCTGTTTCAAAAAGGGATTGTCTACCGGGAAAATAAAATAACTTCCACAAGCACACTTTTAATAGTATTACTATATACTATTCCTTACGAAAGCCTTACTCCCCCATATTCTGTTTAGTAAAACACTGAATTTAACTACGAAGGAGGGCTCCTGAAACTTCAGCAAATGAGACACTGCCCCCTAATGCCCATTTCTATACAAAGAAACAAATTTTACCTGGCAGTAAATATATAAATAAACAATTTGTCATCCGACAGTCAAAATGGTATTGATCTAAGTAGGTAAACATTTTTTCCACAACGTTCCATGCGTTGTACAGCAAAATGTATAGTAACATGAGGGCTGGATCAACAGTTAGAGACTAAGGCTAAGCCTGAGGGTCAAAGCAGCGACACATAATTAGGGTGAAGGGCAGTCGTCCAGTTTCAGAGACGTTGTTGGAAGTACGGTGCGATTAAGCAGATGGAGAACAGAAGCTAAGATGGTTTTTCGCGGTCTGATTAGGTGGTCACACATTTCTTCTGGTCTTATTAATGTTGGTCCTGGTTCCTCTTATCTCAGTAGCTCACAGGTTACTGTCAACCCCCTAACCCTCTCGAACCTCCATGTTACATCTGGTCTCCATGCTGAAAACGCCTAGTAACCTCCCTAGTTAACTCTCTGTCAGGCCTGAAATGCCAGAAAAAAATTTAAAAAAAAATCATGAGGAGGCAGAGAAAGTCTGTAAGCATTTAGATGTGGATTAATATTTAATGATTAATGGACAAATAATAGTTTCCATTAGTGGCTCAAAGGGTTTAATGAGTAATTAATTACTGGTCGTGGAACATTACAAGTATGTGGAAGGGCTGAGCCTCCCAGAAGAGCCGACTCAGAAGCCCTAATGTGCTCTATTATTTCTCAGGGTAAGATGTTTTATGTTCATTAAGTTCATTTCAGTCATGTATCATTAATATGAATCAAGGAAAAATCTGTGCTATAAACCAGTCATTGCACATGATAAATATGTGCCTTTTCCGGCCACGCGAGACGGCCAAGACGAAGACCACACCGGAGAAAAGACCCCAAAAATGAGCATGCACTCTCGGACATTCCCATCAGCTCTAAAGCCTTGTGATCAGGTCTACAACCATCAGGTCTGAGCCATATGCACGATCCACATCTGCTCCAAACAAGAGCATTTTCAACATTTTATCTGACATTCTCATCTGCTCTGAAACCTTCTGATCTGTGACTTTACCATCTGGTCAGAGTCATTCACACGTTCAGCTCTCATGCCAACACGCAGCATCTTCTGCTCAAAGTTTTACCTCCACGTTGGGTCTTCTCCACATTCTGGACAGGTGGGGCCTGATCACAGGGCCTCGTTGCACCTGCTTCATACCCGTGTCTATGCTGGGTGATGTCAGCAAAGTCAAACCCCTGGCATCATCATTTAAATAAAGTTTGACAGGCAGAATAACCAGTCACTACAAAATGATTATCCGTGTAAGTAATGTTCTTATGGGTGTCTTCCCATGTAAAGTGTGTCGAACAATATAATAATTTTATCTCTAATGTGTCTTTTGTACATGTATATGGTGTGTTCATCTATAGTGGTGCGATTTATCATAGCTGTCGTATGTGCTGTCTTGTATTAGTTGGCTGTATAGTTCATGCACGAATATCATTGCATGATGCCCATTTGACAGTTTACAAAATTAAAACATTGACGATTTCACACAGTAACACTGCAACATAATGTTTTGTCAAGTTTTTTAACAACACTTCATTTTGTGATTACTGTCTCAATAAATTGCCCTTAACAAAGTTGGTTTTGACAATGTTTATAGGCACAAGCTCAAAAGTTCCTCTGGACGACCTCAGAAACACTGAGATGTTTCATTTCAACCTCTCAAAAGCCCTAAACACAGACTCCTCACCGTACAAATTTGTTGCAGATGTTTAACTACAGCTACACGCTCTGTGAGACCCGGCTACGTCCCGTCATCATGGAGATTAATTTTGTAGATAATTTGCTGGGAAATGCAGTTTTTTTTTAATTGTTTCTCCTATAAAACGATATAAAAACGTAACTACAGAAAACATAAAATAACAATGGAGAGATTGGCAATCACTTTACATGTCGCTCTAACTCTGGCTCCACAATGAAATATTGTTTTAAAAAATGTTTTAATGTGACAACACCATGATTGTCCATTGGATATACTGTTTGTAGGGAGAAACTTTGTGTTACCTCATTAAATATTTTATTGAATGTTAAAGTTACACATTCCAAATAACTATCAAAATGGTTTGAAAGTTTTGACAAGTCATCATCTATTCCCTAAGACACGAAAGCAGATACATTCAATGTAATTTTAATGACTCAGAAAAACAATGAATTCCAGAAGCAAAAGATACACAAAGCTTACATATTGATATAAAAATGTACAATGTCCCTTTATATAGCAGCTTTTTGCACATATAGTCCTTCACTTAGTCGAACGAGAGTATTTTACAGTCATTTACAAATCACTTCATAACACTATACTCTCAGAAATATTTTTCAAAATCACTTATCAGGTTAGGGTTACAGTTTAACTAGTGTTCACCCCAAATTCCACCAGGCAGAAGAATCTGGGACCAGAATCACAGTAAATCTTAACCAAAAGGAAATGGCCAAAAAAAATCAAGTTAAGCAAGGACTCGAACAGCCTCAGAGACTCGCTTAATTCGACCGAAACAGAAGAGACTGCACGACGACCTCAGTGGTGAGTTTGTGGTTCTGAAATCTGGTATTTCGCTAATTCAGTCTAACGAAGCCTGTCAAAATCCGCTAAAGATTTTGAGGACAAAAAAACCCCACTGTCACGCGTACCAGATCTAACATGTCTTAATAACAGGCACGTACTGTAAATGGGACAATCTTAACTGCCAAAGTACCATAAAGACACGGTGCAAATTCCAACACGGAATATTCCGAGAAAATCATCTAGGGAACGATATGAAGATATTTACAGGATATACAGGTCTATCAGGAAAGCCAAATAATAAATGTTTTCATTTGTTTATCTGTTTCCATGTTAATATTGGCTCGATTTTCTGTGGCTGTATATTGCAAGCCCACTGTTTTACATGACTGTACACTACTTGGGCAAACATAATCAAGATCTGTGTGTTATTTTTCAAACTGCACTAATAGATGTTAAAAATGAGCATGGGGATATTGGAATATTAATTAGAATACATCAATATTCATTTACAGTCATTCAGTGCAATTCAGTTTGACTTGTATATAAGTTAATAACATTATAGCTTTTGCCTTGGCTCCACCCAGGCATCACACGCACGCCTTCATCAGAATGTACTGTGCGTCTGCTAGACGACACGGAGGGTCAACTGTCATCCCACTCTTCTTACACACACACACACACACACACACACACACACGCACACGTCAGCCGTGCCGGAATCAGGTCATTGCCATTTGTCAAGCCCTTATTTACCGCGCTAACAATCAGTAAAATGTTTTGATTAAGTTTTACGCCATTTTCAATCTGCAGTGATTTCTACAACATCTGGGCCCTGTTAGTGTAAGAATGGACCAAAGAATTAAAATCGGGCACACGCACAAACACACACACACACACACACACACACACACACGTTCTGACCAGCAGAACACATTGGAACAGCATCATCAAACCATAATAACAAAGTGGACCAGTATCCATTCTTGTGGTCACACTGGACAGCACTAAGAAACATTCAGCATTACACATACTCGGGGGTCACACATGGACACAAACCCATACATCTGGTCAAATAACCCCGGCAAACATCCGAACACAGACAAACACTCCCAGTACGTTGTGTCGTCTGTCTCCTTGCAAACGATACTCCAGCTCCCAGTACAATTTGGTTTAGGTGAACTTCTGAAAGATGTAAATCGTGGTAAGATCATCACGTGTATTATCAAATATCGCTTACGGGGAAGAGGCCACTTGACACCTTCAAGCTAGCAAAATTTTCATAATCCAGATCTATAAGACCTAAAAACACAGAGGAGTGTCAGCAACACACTCATAAATGTTAAGTATGTACATCACCCTTTGGACAGTCCAATACTAACCGCACAGCTGTGTAATGATGCAACATCAGAGCTGATCAGAAACATCTGGAGCCCCAAGAAAGTAGACAGTGACTGTGATTTGGTTGAGGATATTTTCAAGTATTTTCAGGAGACGACATTTCAGGAGTGCATCGTATTAATCCAAGCTAGTAGCTACGCCGTCACCCACACTGCGACACGATCTGTCATTACCACTGTGGAGTGCGGGGCGAGATTAAGCTTGAGATGTTCCCTAATAACCGGATGTAAATACGTTCAGTACAGCCTGACAAGTGACGCCAGCCATTTTTTCCCCATCTTTCACCTGAACATACGAACCTTGCGTTAAGACATACAGGCAATCATAATGAGGTCCCCGATGATGACGACGGTAAAGGTCTATACATCACTGAAGACTGACCAGGTTTGCATAGGACTTTAAAGTTCCTTGGCGTTTCATTCACGTCATCACTTGCCGTCCCACCAAGCTCCAAATGATGAGGTCCTCGCAGCCAGTGCCAGTCGCAGAGGTTCAAAGGTTAAACAGCCACCAAGCCTGGAATGAGGGCCTTTTGAAGCAGATCTTCAGCATCACAGATGTCATGGCAGTCATTAGTTTGCCAATCTCTCCTGTGGCTTGTGAAAGGTGATTCCCTAAAAGTTCTTCTCCAGGCTGGGGTAGTACTTCAAGACCTTGTGGATCCACTCGGCGTAGTAGGGCACACTGACGAAGACCGCAGGCCTGTTGGCACGCGCACAGCCCCTTCCGTGGATGCTAACCCCGAGGATGACTTTACTCTGTCCTTCCTCACACACTAGGGGCCCTCCGTAGTCCCTCTGAAAAAGAGAACGTTGAAATTGGACACCGTGATAGTCACGTGAACAGACATGGAGATTCATACTACATGCAGCACTGGAATTGCACTTAAAAAACGGCGGGACAGATTTCATGGCGCTGACAGACACGCCAAAGCCTCACCTCACACACTCCCTCATCCTTCTGGCCCCCGGCACAAATTTTATTTTCTGTTATCTGGAGGTTTCCTCTGTGGTACTCGTAGCACTTCTTATTGTCAACCACAGGCAACCCCACTGCTTTCATAACTCCTTCATGTCCAGTTCCTTGGGGGGGGGGGGGGGGGGGGGGGGGGGGGTTTTTCGGTTTTTTTGTGCACAGGGGAG
>JAACJT020000052.1:23649333-23703619 GCA_009936485.2 Gymnarchus niloticus
CTCTTCAATGTCCTCCGTCTCTTTTCTCTTCTGTCATCTCTCTCCTTCACGCTACGCTCTTTGATTACCAATGCGTGCCATGGATACAAGGCCCTTCTCTCACTTTCTCCTCCCTCGTCCTCCCTCCCCCCGGCCCGCATTTCACCCCTCACCCCGCGCAGGGCGGAGCCGTCGGCGAGGGGCGCCGGGGAGACGGAAGGGTATCTTCAGGTTTCATGTGCACAGGCGAAGCTGAGCACAGATTATGAAAGAACGCGACTGGCAAGTGTTTGAGGGTAAGAAAGGTGCACCTTTGGTTTCACCCCATCCATACATAGTGCAGGTTGTTCCTTCCTCCACCGCACATCCTGCGACCGGAAGCTGGATCGTCCGCACGTGCTCAGACTGCAGCGCTTGTCTGGTTTGAGAAACACAACACCACACGGTTTATTAAACCGACCACCGCTAACGGTGATGAGTGCACCTGTGGGTTAACCGTCACGAGTGACTTCGGAGCAGCTTACTGTGATAGTCTCAACAGGGCCAGATTCGAGCCATCTGGTCCGCAGACTACACTGGCGATTTTGAGCTCCTGTCTTGTAGACGTGTTTCCGTCTGAGCCGTTGAGGTGGTGCAACCCCATCCATACTCGGTATTCGGACAGATCTGGAACACTGTCGAGAAAAAGTGTCTGTAAGTGACAATCACACCAAGATATGGCAATGGGCTTGTCTTAATGACTCACAAGAATGTAACACTGGCACGTACAGCAAGAAATAAAAAGCTAGCGATTAGGTCGTGAAAAGCTGCCCCGCAGTAATCTGTGCTGTATCGCATTCTTGATTTAAACCTTGACAAAGCGTTGAATGCAAAGAGCGCTCGCCTGGGTACTGTTACCTGTGAGGTTACACAAAAGTGAGTGTTCCATTGGAAGCTCAGGCCTGTACTGTACTGCTACAAATCCACTTCCCACTTATACATTTTAACTCTTCCTCTGAAGCTAAGGTCATACTTTATGACCATATCATACAGAAAGGAAATATTAAATTTTCCACGCCAGAAAAAAAAAAATGTTAAAATAGAAGCATTTTTTCCCCCCTCTAACATATAACCGACTGGAATTTGTGTTTTCTCACATATTTAATATTCGGAAATGTGATAAGACAATTACCAGGAGGAGAAGCACTGTCGGTCGGTCAGGACCCAGTCTTCCCTGATTAGAGATCCACCACACCAGTGCTGGTTGCTGGAAGAAAGAAAGGTAACACCACCATCGTCACGTCCAACCTTTACCCCACGTTCGCATTCTATCGGCAACAGGGGTGCAACAGATATGAGACCAATAAAACAACGTCTTACAGGCTGAAAATGGAGGAAGTCACTGCTAAATGACTGCTAGGGTAAACTGTCACTGAAGATTATTACCCTTTCTGTATGCTGACCATCCAGCTGCCCTCCTTGATTCTGACCTTAGCTCCACCCACAATCCTCGTTCGCTTGTGGATGAAGCAAGACGGCTTCGTTCCATCACCTAGAACGTGACGTGCACACACACAGCGGGTGAATGCTGAATGACAGATAATTGCATTTAACACCAAGGCAACTAAAACTGAAGCATGATCTACAACAGTGAGAAAAACACTCTGAATCAGTTAAGCTTTTTCAAGAAAAACCTAAAATGTTGTGAAATCATCATCATCATCATCATCATCTGTATCTTAACCAGGAAAGCCAACTCAATACATGACTGTCTTTCAGCACGTAATTATTCTCAAATGACGTCCCATTCCATAAGCATATGCGGTGCGGTATGAGGATGTTCGGCTGCACCTGCTTTAGAGTTTCACGCAGCGCGGACTGTAGTGTAGTAACTCCAATTACTGCCGCTCAGTGTTTGACATCAGCTTTGAGGAGTGTCAGCCAATTCATATAAAGTGAGGGTGCTTCCCCGTGTGCATCTCTCAGCACGGCTGGCCCGAAAGCCAGCACCTCGGCTGAGGAACGGCACTTCAGACAAGTCCTTACATGCACAGCTCATGTCAAGACTTCCCATAACATATTCACGGAATTATGCACCAGAGTTTAACTCACATAAATCCAGGATGTTTTCTGCAGCCATTCTTTTGGAGAACTGCTTCATTTGAGGATAAACCCTCGGTCATCTTTATTCACAGACCAGTATTCTCCTTAAAAACCTTCTTATATAAACTTTGGTGTGGTGTGTCGATCAGAAAGCTAGGAATCTGTACTCATGTCTGGAAGGTTGTGGGTTTGAAGGCTGTGGCAAGCTGAGAAATGATACCTTTGAGTACGGCCTTTTGAAGGCCGTCTCCCTGAAAGTGAAACTGTGGATCGCCACATTCTTAGAACTGGTTTTGTGACCTTCAGAGAAGATGAGTGGCAATAACACCTTCTGTGGACTCATCAGATATTTATCTTGAAGTACTTATCTCAAAGTATTTTGGTGAGATCGTATCTCACAATAAATGTATACGTGCATCTGTGCGTGTGTGAGAGACAGAGAGAGATAGGTTCTCACAATATTTGAGAGCAGCAGCTACACTCAACCAAAATCTAACTGGGAAATGATATGGATTTGATCCGAGTGAATAATACACTTACTTTTTGATGGGATTTCATTTGGGGACGTCTTACCTGAAAAAAAAATGATGGATAAAGCACTATTTTACTATTATACAAAGACTAAGTAGGCACAGCATGTTCCAATTAAGAAAACTAGGCACATTAAAGCCCACGAATGAAACGGCAATGAGAGAACAGCAGCACCTCTGGCTGATTTTCCAATTTGTCAGAATTGTAGCAGACGTTGCAAATCAGAAACTTTGCAGACGAAAATTGCAGTGCGCTCATTATAGGAAATCAGACGGCATGGAAATTCACAATGGCTGTCATTGTATGACAGACAACAACAAAGATACATAGCTACTGGCATCGCCAGCTTAGATATCATAACCTTTTGGCTGAGCCCACCCACCATACACACGATAGGCTAGTATGAATCCCAGCCGAATTTAAGTCCCGTCGCCTTACCATCCGCAGTCAGGTAATAGCACGGCTGCTCGTTTCTCAGAAAAGCAGACATGAAAACCTCTTCTATGGACGGTGACTAAAGCTCATGCTGAGATATCAGGTGCCTTCTTGAAGGCTGAGAAGTTATTTCTCAAGAGGGCGTATCACGTGAGTATCAGAGGAACCAACAGACTAGATGGGAACACTTCAGCACGTCATGGTACCTACAGGGCTTAATGTTGCAGTAATCCCAAGGAGTGGAAGACAAGTTGGTGAAACACCATGGGCCATGTTTGTCTTTATCGGGGTTCCTACAGAAGTTTCTCTCCAGGTCTGCAGCTCCTGTTAGGGTCGGTCTGATTCTGTTGCAGAGGCACAATAACGAAGCACAATGAGACAAAACTGCTACGGGAACATCATCAGGGGCAGTCAGTTACACTGATGGCATGAAAAAGAGAAGGAGTCACACTACACCAGCATGAAAGGTGAAAGCACATTGTTGAACTTCACTCAAGGGGTCAGACAGACGTTTCCTGTCAGTTTAGAAGTGAGAGGACATGATCTTCCCTGGGGAATTGTTCTTGAAGCCTAAGCCATTGTTCACTTCCACAGGTTCACATCTCCTGCTCCTTCTACATAATTATGGTATTTCCAGAAACACCCTGAAATACCATGTTCTGTCTAGTCTTGTGCAGCTGGGTTATGGGGGTTATAAAGGACAGGGATGTAGCCAAAAAGAAAGCCGTTTCCAAGTTTGCTGAGAACAAGGACCATTCTGGTTGACTCCCAAACATAAACAAATTGTTCCTGAGGTTTTCCAGACCTGACCTTGAAGGTGACTTGTTGGATACAAGCCAGATGAAGAAGCCCACTGAAGCTGATTTGGTCAAAAGAGAGACTGACCATATTTAAGCATAAATTACCAGACTCAACATATGTCTATATCTCTGGGTTTTTCTTCCTTTGAACCCAAGAGGGTTTCCTTCTCAAGTGGAAAAACGGAGAGATGGCGAAAAGCCTCAGTTGGAGGGCCATGTGTGATCTGCACATAATATATTCTGACTGGTCCAAAATCATCTGCTTGTGCACTTTACACTTACGAGACGGCTGTCAGCGACACCGCAGGAACAGCGAGAAGCCTGCAGCACTCATGTTCTGCAAATGCTCTTAAAGGGAAATGTGCAAAAGGGAAAAACGCTTTGGCTGGGTTGGCCACACTGAATATGGAAATATTTTAAAAAGGCCGATTTAAAGGCCTTATACAGGGTTTGGTTAAACAGGTCGCAGTGAATTTACATTTGAAAAATTTGGGAGTTCTATTAATATATATGAATGTGCTTCAGGAAGTCAAAGGACTGTACTAACTAGCGTCAGTTCTGTGGGAAATCAAAATGCTGTACCAAGAGGTGTTCCTTTGGACAGTAATTGAAAATACTATACTACAATACACCCCCAAGTGATTATTCACATGATTCTGAATTGGATAGAAATACATTACCTTTCTTTGTGGTCCTCCCACTTTCCACATGGAATTCCAGCCCTGGTCTTAGAGAGATGTCCTCTATAATTCTCCCCATTGCCCTCATAGCATTCTATAAAATGAAGACACACAGAGGCTGTGACTTCCTGTTGCATGCAATCTCAGGAGGAAAAAACTGACCACACCCAAGACAACAGAACTGCATTCTGTAGGAATTCATACTAAACGATTAGCTTGAATCATTCGCATGTCATGATGAAAATTAGAGTTAAAGCCAGAACCAGAGTAACTTGTGATTTGATAAATTTTACTTTGAAGACCAAACAAAACGCGTTTTAGATGTAAAATATTCATGGTCTAATCACTTATCGTGGTCAGTTACAGGGGCTGGGGTGACTGGAGCTCATCCTAGATAACTAAGGGCAGGACCCTGGGGTACACCCTGGATGGGCTGCCAAATCGTCACTGGGCACATGAATGCACACAACAGACAACTGATAGACAGTAATTAGCCACATGTCTTTGGACTGCAGGAGGAAACCCGCGAGACGCGGGGAGAACATGGAAACGCCACATACACACAACAGATGCGGGGTTCGAATCCCCAACGCTGAAGGAAGGAGACAAGAGTGCTATGCATGGCACCACTGTGCAACCAGCATACGCTGAAATCGTCCCAAATGCATACACTATTGATTTCAAATAGAAAATAATCACATACATAAGAGAGTCTAGCAGTGTGAAGAGAGTCTTTGAAAATGAAGAGTCACAGTTATGGTCTGGCTTTATAAAATAAATATAAAGCCACCAGAAGACCATGCCCAAATTAAGACAATTAAAAAGACTAAATATTCATTCAAATGATGAGTTTAGAAAGCACTCCCCCAAAATATCACTGAGTAGAACGCGGTAGAACTGTACTAGGTAAGCCAGAACTCAAACCAGCACCAGGGGAACTCATTTTAAAAGGCAGGGCTTCAGCCTGCTGTGGTTCCTACCGTCAGTCTCAGCCATTTCAGGGTCACACCTGGGAATGTTGGTGCAAAAAGCCTTTTTCACTTTTGGGTCGGTGGTGAAGCACCATGGGAGATCTGCTCCATCCGGGTTCCGGCAGTAGTTCTCCCTCAAGTCCCTGACGGAGACGGGAGTACAAACGTGGCCTCAGAGCTGGCCTGTGGAGTCTCGGCCGTGTGGGCTACTGCTGGAACCGCATTACAGTCGTGTGTCGTCAAGTCAGGAACCGCAAACTCAGCTGGTAAGTTAAATGGAAAAATCAATGTGCTGATCTAAACAATCCTGCCATCTGGTGACATTTTTACAGTCCAGTCAATGCCACCCATTGTGGCCGAGGTGCTAATCGTTCTAGTGCTCTAACTATGTGACTTATCCTAGGAACGTAGACATGCACCCAACGGACATATACGGCAGCTATCGGCAGCCTTCTGACGGGTCAGTAGGATTGCGCCTAATCCGATCCCAAAGACAATGTCGATCTTCGATTGCTATGACTGCCAGAGAAGGTGCTCACTTGCACTTGTAGTTCTGGGGGCTGTAGGAGTGATTGTGGGGAAACTGCGAATCCCAGCGTTGACATTTGACCCCGCTGGGGGTCACCCCCACCGTCCCCCGGTACGCCTCACCCCGGCCATGGAAACATGTCGTCGTCATGCCAACATCCGCCTTTGCATCCAAGTCTGAAAGCAAGATAGATTAAAGTCAGATCTGAAGGCTATCATATAACATTCAAGCAAACTGGAGTTAGCACTAATAATCAGACACTGACTACCCAGAATTCACCAGGAGCACTTCAATGCTAACACAGCGTTGACATGTGCTGACCATTTCAGGGGTCTAAATATGCTCCCTATGAGTCATGCCAACAAGACATAAATTAAATCTTCCCTGGTCAAGCAAATATTATGGAATGAACTAAATTTTACAAATCCTGACACATTTCAAGAGCAGCTTTTAAAAGAATAAATCTCCAAAAATATTGCTAACACTACTATAATTTATCGATGTGGAAAACGGAGTGTAAATTCAACGGAGGCCCAGAGAGACACAATTAAATCCTTAATTAAATTTAATTACTACCTTTTGTAGTCGCCATGATTATGCGTATGAGATGCCAAGAGACACAGCACACTTCATCCAGCCTCTTCTGATTGGATGAATGATTCTTTCCGCCAAACTTTGGCTTTACCGTGAAATGTACAGACTAGCGCCCCAATGAAAGCAAACACAGCATTCAAAACTCTGCCTAGCTAGTCTGAAACACGGGTCACTGGCAGAAATCTTGGCTTCATGGGCACTCTCTTGTAATAAAAACACAGTATTTACTGACAGACTTTTTTTTTTGTCAGAGAAAAAGCTGATGGTGTAATTTCCACACAAATCAGAAATAATTTCAGCTAACAAACAAACCACAGAGAGTGATTGTGTCAGTGTTGTTATTCTGGAGCCTCAGTGGGATTTAACAGTGCTTGTTCTATTCGGTTTATATAACTATTAGCGGAGAACCGTATCCCATTTCAGAATAACCATAGACTCGGTGGTCCAAGTATAGGAGTCTGATCATGCTAACATGTGACATCATTTTTAAGGTGTCTGAGTTTGTTCAGGCTATTTTTCCATTGGCGTATAATTTATAAACGAGTTTATGAAACGATGAAACAGCGATTTGTTTACTTCATCAACCTATAAAGCCCTGCAAATATTCTTCGTTAGTGACTGACAAGACATTAGTGAAAATAAATAAGGAAGATGGAGTAGTCATTAAGACAAGTAGCAATTACTTATTAAAATAAAGGCCAACGATGATCGAACGACTCTTGAGGTTTCTAACGACTGACTGAGGGGCACCCTCTGAAACAAATGACCCGTCCGTTTTGTCTTTTAGGTGGACCTGAAGATAGTTCGAGGGTTTAAGCTTATCATCCAGCTGCTGCGGATAATTAGGATACGAAGAACAAAATTCGGCTAAAGCTCAATTAGGTTACTGAGGTAATGTTTGAGACAATCAGGCTGAAGATAGCACGAGGCCTTCCATAAACACTCGTTTTACAGACGGCATTCCTCGTTGGGGGCCAGCGAGCGACGGGGCTGAAGGACAGGAAGGGGAAGCTGTAAATTTTGCCAACTCACCACACACTTTAATGTTGCAGTACTCCCAAGGGGTCTTGGGGTCCAGTGTGAAACACCACGGGCGGAGGCGGTTGTCGGGGTTGCGGCAGTAATTATCGTTCAGGCCCTTGTCGGGATATCTGCAAGAAAATAAAAAAAAAAAAAAGCAACTCCATTTACCCAAAACTGCACACGCCTGGTGACGTCTTCCCGAAAAAAGCAAAGTGCACAATCTGTTTTTGATAAATGGAGCAACGCAGCACCCGGTGAGCAACGGGCTGACCTAACTAAAAGATCCTTGAAGAGGCCGCTCTAGCCCTCAGCACGGTCCTGCTGAGAAAACCTCAGGTCACAGCTTTTCAGACCATGAGCACGGTGACATCTGAATCCCCTTCCCAAATCAGTGGGTGCTGAAATGTGGTTGCCATCAGATTTCGCTACTTCGAGACTAAGTTGCTTTGCTGAGGAGAGACAAAAACCTGATCTGGCAAGGTGACTGAACACGATACCCAACACATTTACCTTGAGTTACAGCAGTTAACCCTGCTTTAAAGGAAATCAGTCAATAGAAAATTTCACATATATGCACAGATGGGACTAAAGTGTATAATATTGTTGAAAACACAGTATCCAAACTACTTAATTGAATTCACTGTCAAATGCAATCACGTCTAAACATACCTCTCTGAAGTAAACTCCAAAGCATTTTCCACGTGCATAAATTTGGATTTGAATTAAAATCCCAAGGGATTACTTGTCTAGAAAGGGGGCACTTTGGGAAGACAGAACAATTATGACATCAGCGTCCATAAATGCCAACTCCCAAGATAAGGAATGGCCACATATCTCAAAATAAAGGGGCCGTAAAATATTTGTTTGATTTACGACTGGCAATAACAATCATAATTACATATAATACCAAAAAAAGCAGTAAGAAAACGTTGTGTGGAATGGAATGGCACACATCTTGCGTCTACAACATTGAAATATATAACAAAGACAACAGGTGCCCTTTTTAACAAAATTCTTGGGAGTAAGCAGCAGCCATTCATAAACACATCAGAATTTACTCACCAAGGAAGACAATCAGAAATAGAGACAGCCAAAATAGGCTTGATGTTTACATACTTCTGAAGAAAAAGAAAGCGTGACTGGGGTAAAATAATCTTCCTATCTCCACGAGGCATATCTTTTATAACATCATAAATGTGACTAACTGGATGGTCAGCGAGTGGCCAGATTTCTCAACAACACAAACGGCCTGCATGCTTCAGTGATGACTAACAACGTGACGTTTTGGGCCAGGTTTGGTAGTAAACATCTCTGGCCCACTTTCGCTCATGCGGAGACAGAAGATCAATGGCTGCTGGGACTTTGTATTTTTTGCGCGTTCAGGTAGCATGGCTGTAGACCATCAGAGTGAGCATCACCACTGTGACTTCTGAGATGAGAGGAGTCACAGGGGACATCACTCCTCCACATGTACACCAACAAGTGAGAATGAATCCAGAAATATGCCCTAACTGATCATGTAATACGGTAGAGCATGCATGTAGACTGACATTCACACGGGACTGTTTTATCCCACGTCACCACAGGGTCCCAGAAAAAAATATAGCTTTCGATATTCATCACTAGTATTTTGGTTGGCTTGCCTCATTCTTTTCTGGCAAAAAATATGCATCCCCTTATTTGGCACCGATCGGACAGCCCGCCCAATGTTACTGCTGTTATAGGTCCACTGAAAGGTGACGGATGGATTTTCCGGCCAATTGAAATGTAAGCTCACCTTTTTGGGTGGAAAGTATGTTTGTGCGGCTCCACCAGGTCCCACCTCTGGCACTCTTTCCCGCTCTCTGTGTGGTCCATGGGCCCCCTGTAGCTCTCCCCATTGCATGTCATACACTCCACTGCAGAAACAAGAAAAAAAAAAAAAAACAACATCTCCCATAAGCATTCGAAAACTATAAAGCGTAAAAAGAAAGACACCTTCATAAATCACTTAAGATGGAAGAAGTAGGCTGCGAGATTTTCTTTGGCTTCAGAGAGGCCAGATATTGTTCTCTTTTTCAGCCAATTACCAGAACAGTACCTGCAACACCGATGCCCTGTAACCATAGTTCTACCAGCGCTTAGATAATTGATGTTGAACTGAATAAAACCATACATGGGTGTCAAACTTCACCTGCCATCGGCCGTCTCTCAGAGTTTTAGACAAGTTAATACATCTAGCTGTAATAATGGGAACATAGCAGCAAAACGAGCAGATGGTCATAGGAGAGCCTCGTTCGAGAAACCTTTATTTAAATCCATTTCCTGGTTTTTCTGGAAACTGCAAGATAATTTATTTACAAACATGCCTGGACATGTTTCTCCACAGCACGCTGAGCAAAGACAGGAACGTCTATGGCATTGAGCTCTCTAGAGGGCCGTGTGCCTCAGCTGGATAAGGGAAAGAAAGGATGGATGTTTCACGTAAAGCGTAACTTTCAAGCCACAACCCTTCATGCATTTTTGTCTCTTATACGTGACACATGACCAAGATTGAGGTCCAGCAAGACTACACCACTAACATGGACTCATCCTACAGGGCCTTCTCTCAGAGCTCTCAACTGTGCATAGGGGGACATACCGTCCGAGCACTGGGGAACATTGCAGGACTCGTGCCGCAGCTTGGGGTCCGTGGTGAAGCACCAAGGACCGGTGGTCTCATTATCTGGGTTTCGGCAGAAGTTCTCCCGAAGATCTTTCCTCTTGTATCTTGCAGGCAGGAACCTAGGTTCACAACGATTCGTTAATCCAACCTGGCGTGCCTGCATCATGCAGGTAAATTGTGTCTCTCGACTGGATGGAGTCTAATCTTTTACAACTTACTCCGACATTCAGAAAATAACTGCTTAGACACTGTGTTACCATAACTAAACTGAAACGTGACAAAACAGGCAGGATTGCATCGCAACCAGCTGGGAAACAGGAGTACCAAGAGTGATATCGCTCTGCTGAGCTTTGTATCGCTCCTATCAATCTAATAACAAAATTCAAAACATTCAACTTTCTTCAGGTGATAAAGTTCTACTTTTCCTTATGCGATGACATCATTTCGCACTGCATTTTCCTGGTGCCAAAGTAATCAAAACAATTTGGATCACATCTCAAAGGACAATCCTCACGTCGACTGAAAACTAGCAATTTCTGGAAAAGCTGTATTTGAAATCTGGCTTTTGAGTGCCACTCTATATTGTTTTCAGACGTAATCAAGAACAACCCAGATTTTTTTCCATGAGAAAAGAATCCTTTTTATCCAGGGCCACAGTGGTGAGAATGCTGCAATAATGATGTAAGGAGGACTTTTTTCACACTATCAGAGAATTTATGTCGTTATGGAATTTGGAGCATGAATACCCAAGCACAAATGATTTTGATTTATAATATTCAAATGGTAAAAAAATGTTGCCGTTGGAAAGTAGTTTGAAGTTAGTGTAAACTAGTTAGAAAGTTCAAACATGATTGCTGAATGAAAAAGTGCGTACAATTTCAAAGAGTTTACAAGAATCCACCCACAGGCTGAGTAAGCGAGGAAATTCTCTATAGACTCAATTTACCTCCTGTGTTTATGCACAGACAGGCTCGTTGCAATGGGTCTCCTCATAAAAGAAAACTTCTTGTAACTTTCCACTAATCTTGTAGCATACTTTGGGTTCAGGAAGAGCTCGATAATGTGGTTGTTGCTTTCTTTCCCCCCAAGCCAATAAAAAAGACGAGAATAAGTCAAATTACTAAAAAACATCATGAGCCGCTTAAAATCGGGCCAACGACAGGTCACACGCAGAGACAGGCAGCTTGTTAACAAGGAGGAATGCACCCAGCACACGAGAGTAAATTAAAATACATCATATCTTATCATTCATAACGTTCTGATTTTATTTATATTAATTTTGCATACATAATAAATGCTATCCCCACAACTCCGACCAGGGCGGTTAGAAAATGGATGGATGAATGCATGGATATCTGAAATACGAACCCCATGACCCTGAAGAGGATAAGCAGTTAGAAGTTAGCTGGATGGATGGATGGATGGATGGATGGATGGATGGATGGATGGAATATTATTATCACAATACTCTCTCTATCGAGTGGCTGAATTTGACTGAATAACATTAATCTTGAGAAAAACTGAAGTTGCAGAGCACTGTAGGTCATCCAAGGCAACATGTCCTGAAATATCCTAAAAGGTGCCTGGACCGTGGACCACTGCCTCAGGCCTTCTGTGGTCATGCATCTGGATTTGACTGAAATCAGTATTGTGTCCACACGCTAGAGTGGAGTACAGACAGGCTGGTGCCTGGGTGAGGTTCCAAACACGCCTCCTCCTCAAAAGGAGAAGTCTGGTGGTCTTACTTGTGGTCATGAGGCATGCTAGATACCCATGCCTGGCACTGGACTCCAGTTTCCGTGACGGATTTCATGCCTTTGTAGTTCACCCCAGCTCCAATGATGCACTGTTTCACATAGTCTACGAAAGAGGAGAGAAATGAATACGCGCTGGCTTCACGCGGCAAAAGTTCCGGGCATAACATAACACGGGATGCCTTCGTGGCAACAGCAGACACATCTGTAGTATTTATGTCCAGTCTGGGACCATGACATCATTTCCGCAACTAGTCCTTCAACGGAAAATAGACAAGTGTTTTGTTTGTACATCCTTCATACTAGTTGCTATATTTTTGGAGTTAATATCGCAAAATTTAATTTGGTCTGGAAATCTTGGCAGCATGAGAAGCTTCCAGAGGAGCTTCATGCAAAAAGAATTTAGGCCTACCTTTCTTCTCGTAGAGATCAAAGTTGATGTCATGTTCGGTCAGAGCGCCATGAGTGTAGCTGTCAAAGGAGAGCCAATGGCATTTCCTGTTTTTCTGGTCAAAGTAGAACGCTCTGTGGAGACATCAGGGCAGCAGAATGGATGGCACGCAAAAACACCTGCAAAGTTTGCTGCTATTTCCAGAGAAAGAACGAGTGGCCATTAAACTCAATGGCTCTAAATTTGGAACAACTGGGCAGGTCTTGCAGGTGTAATAAAGTAATGAGTAAGTCATTTGCTAGACGTCTCAGGTTCATCTCCCGGGGAGAGCTGTGTGTGCTGCTTTGATTTTTCCTCTTAATTGCTCTCTATTTGTTAACCTCTGGTGATTTATGACACATTCACGTGTCCCCCCAAAGCGTCAGCTTTCGGCTCTGAAATGCTCAAAGCCCGGAGACACGTTATTCGGGTAACCTAATGAATAACGTGTAAAAGTAAACAGTGCGAAAACCGAAACGAGTGCCAGCTGTGGCTGGGTCACGACAACACGGAGAGTATGTGATGCCATCTCCGTCACACGGCATGCCAGCTTTGGCACAGCCTTCTTCCCATGTCGGAAGGTTCCGGAGATGCAGGATGCAGACATGGAAAAGGAGGTCAACGCACAGAAATGCTCCGACCTGCTCGACAGGAACAGAGGGACAAATTAAACCGCTCTGGATCTAAGAAACCCAAATAGCTAATCTGAATTTAACCCTTTGCGTTGATCACAGGCCATGTGAACACTGTCACCCTTTGAAAAACCGGATAAATTTAAGGTGAACAATTCAAGATAAATTCTGGTTGCTTTTAATTGTGTCAATTTTATTTTATGTATAAATATTTTTTTGCATGGAAAAATGCTGCATTAGAAAAACTCTGGCAGTATATTAAGTTCAACTCCACGGAGCACAGTCGGCTGATGCTTCCTGAGGCTGAGTGGACAGTCCCGTTAGTGGACGGCATTTTCGGCGGGGTCGCTGTCTGTACACACCATGCTCCACCTGATTCTCAATGGAAGGGAGTACCCTGGTATTCCCCTGCCTGAATTTAGGTTCTCTGACATGCATCTTTACTCCCTGCTTTGTAAGTTACTTTACCTTGTGAATTAACAGGCTAATAAAAATTAAGTCATGATTTAACTGTAAAGCAGACCAGTGTGCTGCATCTGCAGGTAATGGCATATTTAGAAAAGCAATTTCACTCCAATATACCAAGAAAACCAAGCAGCTTTTATCCATCTGTCCACATCCCATAACTGTCTATGCAGTAAAGGATGCAGGGGAGAGAAGCCAGTCCATTCCAAGCCACACATACAGAGACCCACGCACACACGATATTAGCTACTTACTGATACCAGTTCACCGAAGTCTGAATTGCAGGGGAGAAACTGGAGTACAAGGAGTTAATCCACACAAACACAGAGAATAAACTCCACAGGCAAAGAATGGGGTGGGGTTTGAACCCCCCAGCCACCACTATTATTATTATGTATTATTCAAAACCTGCATATTGCACATTTCATGAGGAGGTGCAGCGCCATGAAACCCACCTGCATGAGAAGAGAAGTTTCTTGTTGCGGCTGCATCTCCTCGCACACCTGAACACGTCCAGTTCCCTGCTCTTGGTCGGGTAGGCAGCATCCGGCCACACCAGCCGTACCCCATCGGTCTTCTGGTAGTCCTGGAGAAAATGCCTCTTGCTATCTGTGGTGAAGTGAATCAGTTTTACACAGAAAAGCCAAAAGAGCAGAACCCCAGCTATTTCGGCTTAGCAGAACGTTTATAGAACGTTGTTTTTAGGTTGTTAGAACGTTTACGCACAGTTTGGACGTTCCAGGAATGTTTTTTAAATACATGTTATTTTATAGACGTTCCCACAACGCTCTTTTTGGTTAAGTAGGTCGGTCCACGTTTTAAGAACGTTACAAGAACATTAGACATATAACGTTGCAGCCAAATCTTTCAAGAACCTAATGAGAACGTTATTGAAAGTTGTGGCGTCGTTCCCTGTTTACTGTTACACATGACAGGCGGTGGGATGCGTGTGTCGCTGGGTTACAGAACTCACTGCTCACGTGAATCTCAGCTACACAACGCCGTGTAACACCGCCGACAGACACGTCACGGTACAGGTGGACGCTCACGTTAAAAATGCATTACCCGACCATGTCGTATTACTCAGATATTACTCATGGCATCTCTCTCCTTGGGCTGATAAGTTTTTAAAGTCTCTAAAACACAGATGGGTCATCTTATCTCTACCCGAGTTCGTCCGTATCACCGTCCAGCTGTTTTTTTTTTTTTTGGTCCCTGCAATCAGGGTTAACGGTTGCTCAGTCTTCTGATGCATTGTGATATACCCATAGATCAACAACATTCCATAAATAAGTATGCATCTGGCAAAGAGATATATCCCCGATGACACACAAGCAATGAAGGAAAGTCTATTTCGTACCTAAACATTGCCCTGGTGCCAGTAGTGCAGACATGCATGTGGCACATTTATGACAATCAATTGCATTTTAAAGGGTTTGGAGACCCGCAATACTAAAAAAAAGGGGGAAACAGCCACAGCATCAATACGACATGCAGATTGTAATGCATTTATTTGTGTGTCATCGAATGAGGAACTCAGAAACTCACGTAACCACCATGTTGTAACCGAGAGCAGCATATCTGAAGACATGTACGGTGATCAGTTATTTGCGCTGCGATCTGTCACTTATGCTGTGATCTTAAATATAGTATTAAATAGCCTATTAGTAATTATTAAACTGAACGACGTTTGTATGTGAGCCCCAGTATACAACAGGCAGAAGCAGAATCAGTCGTCCAGAATCCCGCAAAATCTCTTTACTGTTTGCTTTTTGTAGACACGCAAACAGTTCGCAATACTTTGCTTTAATTCTTTTATTTCTTCTTCATCTCTCTCATAACGCTTCACGAAGTTCCTTTCTGAAAAGAAATAAACGTCGACATCTTCAGCGGTGATGTATCTGACTGCTCATTTCATCATCAAATGTGCTGTTTTGCTGATTAACTTCCAAAAAGCGCACACTGCTGTCGGTTAGTAACCTGTCAAATCCACTTTGCGCACCAGTAATCGTTTAATAATACAATCAAAGAAAACTATCTGTCCTCCTTGGAGTGCATCCCAGTTGCAGGATAAAAGTGCATTTCCTAAAAAAACTTACCAGAATAAATGATGAGTGTCAGACCAAGCAGAGCCCCGTACATCCGCAACATTGTCACCTCCGCTGTGTTATTCTGATGCCAGCTGCAGATATTCCCACTTTCGCAAATGACAGCTTCTGGCTGCCGCTCGTCTACTTATATGGTCTGATGTCGACCTTCGCTGGAATGATTAACTGGAAAATCCTTATTACGGCGTAGATACCCCCTTACTGGAAAAGAGCCGTCCTCTGTTCAACCCCCAGTACGACCAGATCACACCGTTAGCCCTCCCCCGGTTCGGGACATTTAAAGGAAAATCTGTCCCTCAAACAGGCGTGTTTGTTTGTGTGTTTGTTTGTTTGTTTCATTCTAGTAAACAAGCGCTTGTTTAAGTACTCCTAACCAAACTGATGCGGATACCTGCCCAGCTACATATGTCATAAAAGACTGCAAATTAATATTTGATCTGATGCATGCAGATACCTGACAAGATGCATGCCACTAATTGGCTAGATGCGTGCTATTTGTGAATTTAAACGTGTAAGGTGGGGGTACGGCTCACACTTGTCGGGCAGAGAGCTCATTGTGAGATATTTCTTATTTTACTAAAATATTGTGCTTCCTGTATGTTTTATAGAACTGCTCTGCTGAGAAATCTGAAACACCGAATTTATCTCGTATCGCCTCTTCAGCGATGCTCCTGAAATATGAAACAGGGCTGTGGGTCCCTGAGTGTTCTAATTCTGCCTAAGCGCCATGTAAATATATTCGTAGCTGGCTATATATATATATATATATATATATATACACACACACACACACACGGGCGTGCGAGTCTGACCCCGAGTGTATAGATGTCGATATAGATTGCTAGTTATATATATATATATATATAGAAGTTTAGATAGATAGATAGATAGATAGATAGCAACCTGATTTCATATTTTCAGATCATGTAGAAACAATAATACAGAAGTTATCCATTTGCAATTAATGTTGTAAAAAGTTACTGTCATCTGTGAATTCATGCATCAGTGCATGTGAGTGTAAGGTGACAATTGGCAGTGTATTTTGGAGAGTTACCAGTAATCACATGGCTTTTTAAAGCTGCTCTCATTTCCCTTGTCAGCATAATTATTTAGCTCCTCTGTCACCTCAGAGGAGCATCCCCAGGTTGTGCATTAATTACAGCTGGGTAAAATCAAACTTTGACTTAACCTAGTGGCCGTGTTTTCTTTCTTTTCTTTCTTTCTTTTTTTTTTTTTACAAAGTCTCCCAGAGTTTAGACTGAAGTCTCAGGAAAGGGAAGCTGGATTACCATTGCGCAGGAATCCACACTTTTGCCTTCAGCAAGATTTATGAACTCCTCCTAGGAGAATTCTAGAAGCAAAATACTCGATACTTAACAAGTCACATACAGGCTTTAAAGACGCATGCTGATGGAGACAAGGAAGCCTTAAGCACAACTGCGAATGTTGCTTCACCCAGGAGCCAGTGGTACAGAGAGATTAGATCACCGTTTTACCATCATGTCATATCAAATTCAGAGCTTGCTATCAATATCCCATTATGTCCCCGGAGAGCCACTCGACGTGTCGGGAAGTCTGGTTCTCTGTGAAGCCAACTTGTGAAATAACTATGACTCACCTGATCCTGAACATCTCTTATGATTTCTGTGGTGACTGTATGATGGTCCTTTCGCCTTCTTCCTTCCAACGACTCACAACATCATCGAAGACCTGCCTCTGATTCCAAAGCAATGTAACTTTGTGGTTAGAGACGTGGTACGTGGCCAAATTGGACAAACATGACTGGTATTAACCAGCATAATACTTCATCAACCTATCAGAAAGTACATCTGTGGTTTTTTAGTTTCAAGTCATCCTATTCCCCAAAAGGGACATGCTTCTCAGTCCCATCATCAAAGCCCCATCTCTGACAAACATCCAGGTCCTGCATGAAGATTTTAACCCCTACAGTTAAATTCTGAAAACTCAACAAAGCTTACACAAATTTTCCATGCAAATGTGGACTAACTGAAATATGCTAACCTAATCAAGAAAATGTACTTTATGCTACATTCAGGATAGAGGTTGTAAAACGCACTCACGGATTGTCACTGGAAACCACAGGTACATTTATATGGGTTAAAAGTCAGGTCTGAAGGTGGTGTATGAAAATAGTCTTGTCTTTATTTTTCTGTACCCCCAGCTTAAGAGAGAAATCCACAAACTCCACATTCACCAGTAGAATGTCAGATCTATTTTATGTATGTAAGTATTTATTACATTTAGGATCTTTACGCTCAGCATAAAAGTCATGTTTTGAAAAATGTTCTTAGTCAATGCTGCAAATTTTTGCAATTGCATGATAAAAATGCACTTTTAATTACCATAAAAGTAGAGCGTATTAAATCATAAAAGGTTCTGATTTTGAAAAGTCTGTTGTATAACCGGGGGGCACAGTGTCTCAGTGATTAGCACTGTTGAGAAACCCCATACCTCCAGGGTGGAGGGTTCGAATCCCCCCCCTCTGCTCTGTGTGCCTGGAGTTTGCATGTTCTTCCCATGCTTTGCAGGTTTCCTTCAGGTAATCTGGTTTCCTAACATGGACCCAAGACATGTGATTTTGTTTGACTGGTGCTTCTAAATTACCTGCAGTGTGCAACTGTGCCCTTCGAAAAGTTGGCACCCCATCCAGGGTGTCCCCTACCTTGTGCCCTATGCTGCCTGGGATAGGCTCCAGGCCCCTGCACCTCTGCATAGGATAAGCAGTTTGGAAAATGAATGAAGGGTGTATAACTAATGTGAGCTAGACCGCATTACGTGCAGTCTGAGTGTGAAGGAAGCATCTGACTAAGAGAAGCCAGTTCTGGGGTAGAATCTAGAGGAAAGGGCCAGGCCTGCCATCTGACAGACATATAAACCATGCCAGCACTGCGTCCCTCGAACCGGTGTCTGTTTGTGTTGCACAAACGCAGGCCAGACAGGGCGCTGACAGGCAGGTGACTCCCTGTGTGATGGGATTTGAGGCTGCTGGAAGGACAACAGAGGAAGTGACACTGAGGTGGTATTCCACAGACATATTTACCATGTCTGTGCTCATTGTGAAACAACAGTTACGAAACCCCGTGTAGCATTAAAATGGTTGGCATGAAGACAATTACAAGTCATCATAGTCCACTGAAGGGTGGAAAGATACAGAGGCATGAAAAATGACAGGGCGACATCCCATAATAAACAAACAAATGAGATAAATACACAGGGAGCAGCTATGAGTGCATCTCAGAAGCTGACCTGGAAGAGGCCCTGAATGTATATAGCTAGCATCAGACAGTTCGCTGGTATTCATCTGCTCTGAGTGGAGCACTATTCTGCATACCTGAATGATGGTGAAGCTCTGGCGACATCCCATAATGTCAGGCAGAACGAGCCACAAGCCTTGGAAGGCAGTCACGTCACTCGCTGTGTGACAGAGATATGCACATTCCTGCAAGATGTCAACAGGTGAGCTCTAAAGGCATTGGACAGCGGTCTGCTGGTCCGTGAGGAACACAGAGGCCTTAAAACCACTTTTCCAGATTTTCATCATGTGAATTTTGTAAATATCAGACAAACACATGGTTCTGTCATTGTTGATAGATAGATAGATAGATAGATAGATAGATAGATAGATAGATAGATAGATAGATAGATTGATTGATTGATTGATTGATTGATTGATCGATCGATTGATCCCTGGAGGGAAGTTCAGAACAAACTGTCAGGTAAGAGATGTACTGGCTGACCCAAAGCTGGAAAACACTGAGGCTCACTCCATGTGACAATGCAGGTATGTAGGTCCTACATTCAGGGCTAATGGCCTCTTGCCCCCACAGACAATAAAACCCCATAACAAAAGCATAGCCTTCTAATTCACACCGTTTTCCTCAGAACTCAATAGATACATATCAGCTCCATCCCCAAAGTGGGGGGGGGTGCTAATAGACTTCCTGTAGCTTTGAAGAGATTCGTCATGCAGGATTCCAAAGCAGAATCAGGTTTCATCTACAGCAAATTACTTGAACCTCATGCTGACCCCCCCCCCACACACACACACACACACACACTCTCTTGCTGCCTGGAGGGCACGTGGGGGCATACCCACCATTAAGGGGCCACAGGGAGAAGAAAGGAGAGTGGGGGGGGGCAGGATGAGTCAGGGGTGTGACAAGAAGCAGGGAAGCCCGATGGCCCCTAAAACAAACAGCTGTCGGTGGGGGCCATGGGCTGAGAGGTCCAGACACAGTGGGAGGGGGGTATCGTGTCAAGAAATCTTTTTCCAAACAAATAACCCACTTCCTATGTCAGAGCTCTGTTTCTCATTTAGCTCCATAAACAAAACAAGCTTTCAAATGCCAAGACTATTTTCATTTACTCACCTGTGTCTCCTGGTTAGTAAATCCTCTCTATCACATTCTGATATCTGAGAATATGTACTGTCAAGTTAAAACCTGAACATTCACGACTGTCACGTAACTGGTGACCAGTCAGGATGAAATCACAGTACTCGGTCTTTTAGTGTGCTTTGACCAGGAGTGTGTAGAAACGTGATAAGCCCAAGTGTAACAGGGACCAGAAAACTGAAGCTTCCACTGACCCTCAAAGTTATCATTCGTGTTGACGTGACGTGACCGTCTTTTCAAACATTAGTACATCAAAATGCCAAATTCCACGCATCTAACAGCTCAGGGGTAATTTAGTCTCATGGGGTTTTAGGAAGTCGACTTTCTGGGTTTTCCGCTAAATTTTCCACCACACCGAGAAGGAGCCGTGGCTCATGTGCAATCATCGGTCATCATACCCTCCACAGTTATTGAGATCAGAGGTCTTACACAACAATTCATTCTTTGAACACTTTGTGGTCAACAGTGTGCATTTGCACGTTTGCCTTTTCAGAGAAAGATTCAGTTTTTCCGCCTGTGTTTATTTTCTGCTGCTGAAGATTTCCAACAGACGGCTGAACATCGTCCTATTAGGCTAGATTTGAACCTGTCTTTTTCAGACAGATGTCTCTGTGTGTGATGGTCAGATTTGTGCACTTTGAAAAACTCTGACTTTGAAAGGACAGCAGACAAAGCCACCAGTGAGTTGTATTTTCCTCACACTTAAAAGAAACAGACGAGTGTCTCTCTTTTGACATTGCATTCAAAAATCATTGTGTTCAATCCTTGCCTTATTATGATATTTATTTATATATTGTGATATATTTGATCCTTGCCTTATTGTGATGTTTACTTGTCCTCTGGAGACACAGCACTTAAACTCAGCACGTAGCTTGCCAAAAACAGCTAATGACTCTAGGAACACGGTTCATTGATAACAAACCATTAGTGTTTGCTGACTCTGGTTTTGCAGTCCATGCACAACCTGACGGTTTTCTTGTCCACCAGCCTATTAAAAGTTTTCTTCCATACAGGACAATTATTATATATAGTTGCTTGACTAATTCCCAACACACAGTTTATTATTAGCCTTTCATTTTATACAACCTCAGGCAACTGCCAAGCTGTCTTGATGAGCTCAATGTGTGTTCAGAAACTGGAGGTGCCTTCAGCGATTGTTGCATGCTCAGAGACCAGCAGTGTGTTCAAAGACAGGTGTAGACTCAGAAACATGCAGTGCGTTCAAAGACCGGTGAAGACTCAGAAACATGCAGTGCGTTCAAAGACCAGTGTAGACTCATAGACCAGCAGTGCCTTCGAAGACCGGTCTAGACTCAGAGACCAGCAGTGTGTTCAAAGACTGTTCTAGACTCAGAGACCAGCAGTGTGTTCAAAGACTGTTCTAGACTCAGAGACCAGCACTGCGTTCAAAGACTGACAGGTTTGAAAGACACTGGTGTCCTTTCAGAGCCCAGAGGTGTGTTTAGAGACCGCCAGCATGTTCAGAGAATATTCTGTGCAGCTGTGTGCAAACTGGTGTCTGATTCCTCTTACCAACCAGGGGATTCGCGTGCTGCAGCCGTGTGCTGGCCAGTGTTTTATAATGGGAAACACAGACCGATTACCTCCTGATGAACCAGGACACCAGACATCTGTGAGTTTTTACCGCCCCCAGATTTGCGTTCTTCACTTTCACGGTGGACTTCTTGAAAGAACATGCAAGCTACAAAGTTGGGGGGGCAGCACAGCCACTATCAGAGTCAACGGATGACTACAGCCCACCGGCGGCCCACATGACCCACGGGTGAGTCATTAGCTGGCGGCCCGCGGGTCTCACTATGCCTCGGCGCCCCATGGGCGCCGTACAGCTGCCTTTGACGTGGGGGGCCTCAGCCCAGGCATTTAGTCACCTGAGTGGCCTGGTTGATGAAGTGGTGGTGGAGGTGGACCTGCCTGGTGGGGGGGGGGGGTGTTCTTGGCAGGGCCGACACGGCTACGGCTGGATGGTGGAAGGAGTGGGAGGGACACGAGTGTCGTGAGGGTGGCGACGTGGATCCTGTTGCCATCCCAAGAAAATGCGACTCGAGCATAGCCCCAGGCACGCACCACTCCACAGCTGCCATCGGCCGACTGGGGTACTTTCAAGATGTGCCAGGCCACCGGCAAGGCCCACCCAGATCCCTGTCAAGGTCCGCAGTCTTCCCATGGCCCTCGGCTGACTTCAGCAACCGAGGTCCTGGGTCAGTTCCTGTTTGCGTCACAGTTCACAAAGAGCCTGCAGGAGGGAAGCCGTCATGTCATTTGTGGTTTCGCCCTGACTAAATACATAAAAGTAAACATGAAATTGCTCTCATCGTCCAGATCAAATAACCCCCTAAGCTCACCTACGCTACAGAGTTGGGCTGCCGATGTTTCTTATTTTTTTGTACAGAGATAGGTAACTGTAATACAGCCACTTAATGCCGAATGACACCGGAAAAATACAGGGAAACTGGATTAATTTACTGATCCACAGATCAATTGCTCTATCATTGCACGTTATGGCAAAGTTAAAGTGCACAGTTTGTTAGAAAAACGCTGACCTTTTCAGTCTGCGAGGAGTTTACAGACTACCTTCCTGTAGGATGGTCTGTGTCATGTGACAATTTTTGTGTGGTTTTCTGGCAACCTCCATGGTCTTAGTGCTCCTATGACAGGTGCTCATGGGACCTCAGAAAGAACATATTCCATTACCAAATGCAGTCAAAACACCTTAGTTCTTAAATCTATTCCTTTGCCAAAAAGGCAAGGAGGTAAGAGGCCATAAAATTTGAATTATATTAAACTGTCATCCAGAAACATTTGCTGTCCATAGCAAAGAACAACAGGAAGTGGCTCCTAAGGGAATGCATACAAGTCAGCAAGGAGATAGTTTTCATTAACAAAGGAATGATTTGCTTGTAGTGGGGCTTCAAGTTTTCTCTCTGGACCTGGATTCTGGGTTTTGAAGTGGGTGATTAGTCACTCTTCAGGGCTGACATCTTCTCAAAAGCCTGATCCTATTTGGCTAGTTAAAGCCAGAATGTTCTGTTACTTTGATAATAACATGGCCCCGACACTAGGCCATATGGGATTCTGCTATCCCTAATGATTACTGGAACAGTTCCACTGCTCAAAATTAATCTGTGGGGCAGGGGTCGACAGAAAGAGGTACACAGACCCAGAGTGACTCTGGGAGCTGAACATCTACACCCTGCCATTTTGAAAAGTATAGTGTGTGGAGAAGGTCACACGGCGGAAATAACAAAATGTTTCAGTTGAACTCAAGTGTATGGGTTTCTGTCGAGAAAAGAAAAATGCAGCAAAACTGAATTCATCCTATGGCTTCAGATCATGTGTAATTTGTCACTATTCTGATGATAATTTCATTACAATTCTTCAAAAAAAAAAACAACAATGGTGTGAGGGTCAAAGAAATGCCCACCTAGCTAATTGTTTTCTTCCATAAACAACCGACGTAAAGAAAGCTAACATCCTTTAAAACATTAGCTCAGTTGTGCTTGTTGCTATACAGAGGTTGGCATCTGGCATTAAAGACTTCAACATGACCCATGAGTTGCGTGCTGCCTCAAGGATATACTGTTACATTCAGCCAGGTCATGACCTCTGACCCCGCTCGCCAGCGTCATCTCACACGGACAGATAACCATCAGCAAAACAACAATGGCAGCATAATACAACAGTCCCCAAGGGGCCGGTGACCAGAGAACCAAGCAACCAAAACATCTGGAGAATCCTGTATCATGTCCTTTAAATTAGCTCTTAAAACGCACCACAGCAAACCAAGAAATGCACTCACATGGCTCTGCTTACCCATAAATCTCACACGAGGTACCTGCAATATCACCTCAAATCAATCTCTGTCCCTCCAAATGTTCGGGGCCCTGTTCCAGGCATGTAGGCGTATCCTCAGAGGTCACGGGGCACTCAGAAGTTGGCGAGAGCGCTTACCCGAAACAGGAAATAATTTCACCATGCTTCTTGTAACCCTAAAGAGCTCGTCATTTGCCAGCTTCTTGTGTGGGCAATTCTTGGGCCGGCCACAGACGGCCTCTTGGCTAATGCCTTAATGCCTTTGGTCACAGTCTGGATCAATTTTCCTGTCAAAGCCCCACCCCCATCCGTGTCAGCTACACATAATACACACGGCCGTGTGTAAAAGGCGCACTAATGAGAACAGATTGAGGAATTTCCTGATAGTATTAACTAACTTCCCAAACAGCCTACTGAGCGTATCTTACAGGTATTGCATGTACTGAAATAAAAACTGTAAATTAAAATAATGCTACAGCATAGTTAAATCATCTCACTGGAAACTCACCTGGTTGCATTGAAAGCACAAGATCACCTAGAGATGTTAACAGCTAAACCATTCTGGCTGCGGTAAGATATTTTTAAAGAGTAATCTGGCATACACCATGTAAGAGGTTAGCTATGGCAGCCCAGTCTATAATGTGACCTGTGATATTTACAGCAGCTTCTTCTACTTATGGTCTCTGACAAAAGTTTATATACTATAGAGGCTTCTGGAGCATAAAAGACATTCAGCAGTTTAAAAGATTAGCTTTTGTAAATGTTATAACTAAATTTGTTCTGTATATTAGAACGTTAAATTACACTTACCACCAAAAACACAGTATATCTCAAATGTCCATCTGGCGGAGCTTTGTTAAAATCTATCTTTGATAACTAAATGCACTTTTTCAGAGCAGTTTTTCTCGATTTTAAGAGGGTGATCTACAATCAAATGGGGAAGCTGCTTCGAAATACGTTCTCCACTCGGATTGCAAGGTGATCTGAACACAAGTAACACAGGCTGAACACAGATTTTCATCCGAACCACTGACATTTTCACCGTACAGACAATCGACAGATTGGTTTGCAATAGGAAGCCATCTGACATATCGTAACAATAGACTTTTATTTTGAATATTTGCTTTTGCACAAGAATGAGCACATTTATACCATTATAAACATTATTCTCCTTTTTCATTCAATAATATTTTTGTACAAATCTATACAAAATTGATTTAGAGTCATAATGTTCCACAGAAATGTAGTATATTAAAGCACAATCAAGGCATATAAAGTGAGAGGCCCCATCCTCCATGGGGTGTAGGAGGGGCCCAATGCTTAAAACACACACCAAGCTGATAAAACAGTCCAGAAAAAAGCGAGGATCACACAATGAGCACAGAGAACATGACCATGTTTCAAACTTATGGCCAATCACGTTGCAGCGTGAGGTCCTGAGGTGACAGCATCCTCAATTAACGCTCAGAACAATAAGGCTTCCATCAACGTCTCAGGGTGACATGTTGGTAACGTGTTTTCCCTCACCTCACAGAGCACAAGGCTGACACCAGCAAAATAAACCATTAAATATTCACCAGTCTTTCATCCTTCAGCATCATTCACAAACAACGCTCGTCGTTAATGCCGGTTTATTGGATTTGTGACTTGTTTTATGCAGTGCGATACAGCAAAAACAAGCATGCTGTCTCTCAGGAAAATGGCAGTACTGCAAACCACAGAAAGACTAAGTGCACGTCCACGAAAGGATGCAAACGGCATTTTCTCCTTACCCATCACGGGTTCGAATCATGCAGGACAGTAATCAACAAAAAACAGAAAGAAAAAAAAATGCTGTTACAGTATGTCAGACCCCCAGCGTACAATCGTGTGTAGAAAACAGACAAACCACCTGACACACAATGCATTCTGCTTGAAACCTGTTTCGGTCTATGGGCATAGCTTGGGAAACGAAAGGCACAGAGTTTGACAGAAAATCAGAAAATGAGCGTGAAGTTCAGCGGTAGCCTCCACTGGCCGAGCTGTCACGGCTCTAGCTGTCTGCAAGACTCACAAAAAACCACCAGAGCATGTATTTTCTGGGGGAAAACTGTTAAATCTGGGCAAAATTGACATTCAAAGAGCCAACTAAAAAAACCCTTCAGAAGCTCTGACCCTAATAGTTTTTTTTTTTGAAGAAGAAGAGGAATTACAGAGAACATGTATCTGAACGGCTTAAAAAAAAAGTCATCTGGCAATTATCTGGTTTCAAGTTGTCTGGTCTTCCGTGTTTATATTTTACTATTCCCTGATGATAGTCAAGGACATTTTTCTGGATTCAATCAAAGTCGCCATATCAGCTATCGTTAAATTTGACACATTCAGATTTTACTTTTTTTTTCTTATTCTTAAATTCATGGAAAAACCATTATGCTGGAGCGTTTCATAACCAAGGTCCTCATGGCAGACTGATGATTTTTGTGGTCCATTAATCAGGTTTCATACAGCTGTTTGGTAAATCGCTGGAATTTTAAAAGTTTGAACATAATCACATGAAAGTGAACGTTTTAGCTAAACACTACTTTATGTTTTCCAAAATGTGGTAAGCTGTTGCTGGGAATAATTACGATGGTGGAACAAATACTACGGTTTTCTAAATGTCTTTGGTTATTTTCAAGTAAAGTTATTCGTTACCATGTTCATTACTAATTACATTTCAAATAATGAATGCTTACTCATGTGTAGCCCTTGAACCAATTAAATGTGAATAAAAACATATTAGTGTTATGCTTTGTTTAATTCACACACGTTAAAGTAAAAATATACATTTTAATTAGTAGAAATATGTGCAAACTTTTTTTTGTTTTCTGAACACAAATTTTACAGCGAATCTCAGCAGTTACTTTCAGTTGGTAAAGTTCAGTAACTGAAACAGCAGAGCCCGTCAGTAATGCTGCATTAGAACGGGGGCAGCTGTACGGGAAAATGACAAATGAACACTGTGTGCCATGAGGAGGAGGGCTGAGAAACACTGAGGAAGAGAAAGTCCCGCATAAACAATATGGCTGACTCTGGAGACACAACACCTCGCTGCTCTTGAAGACATGCCAAACTTTTAGAAACATCTTTTGTGAATTTCTTAAAAATCTCCGACCTTGCAAATGTCACACATCCATGCATTTAATGGGTTTATATGGCACTGTGTGAAAGTTTCAGGCAGGCAAAGAAAACTATATTCAAATTATGTTCATGTATAACTGTGACTTTGTGTTGGTATTAGTATGTCAGTTTAGACAAACCGTTTCCTCAAGTCACCTCAGAATTTGCAGTTAGTAACCAACAAAAGCCCAGACATTTGTTGAACTCATCAACTGAGTTCACCTTGATTGGATAATCAATACCTCATAACATTAATTACCTAATTAGCTTAACTACCTTTACTACATGGGATGCCTGGGGTGCTCTTGAGAAGAGGTTTGGGAACCAAAGCTGTGTTCTTCTAGCTGTCCAGCCCAGATATCAGTAACACTTTGAAGAACAGAAGAAATTGCTGGCATTTTTTTATCGTATTACTGTTTGTTTGAATATATTCTAGTGAGATTTTTTCTGAGCAAATGTATAGCTACTGCCCATAAAAATGGTCTGCATTCTTTTCTTTGTCAGCCTAAGACTTCAGCACAGTACTGTAAATTGGTGGGAAAAAATCCAGCCAAACAATCGCACTGCGATATCACATGAGTGAAATATGACACAACATCAGCTACACATGTATCTGATCATAATCAGTCAGAGGCCCTGTGTTTTTGCACCGGTGATTAAAAGACTGAATTCATTTACATTCTTTGCTGCGAGAAAAAAAAGCTTGCAGCAAACATGTCTTTAATGTTTTACCATGGATTTAACAGGTGAAAGTAGTCATTTAAAGGAGTTCAAAATCCTTTAATTCATTATAATACCTTCAAACAATATGACAGGCTTTCTTGAAAGGAGGCCTGACCATTCATGATTCTTAATAGCTCGGGTCAGCTACTAAACTGAATGGGTCGAGTATTTCAGTTCCATTGCAGTTTATACGCACTCTGGTATCTTATTAGGTACACATAGCTAATACCAGGTAGGGCCCACTTCTGCTCCAGACCCGCTTAAGGGGTTGAAGAACCATTGTCAACACCACTGTTATTCTGAGATGTTACTGTTGTCCGTTGCGGCCTTCCTGTTTACTTTTGATGAGTCTGGCCATTCTCCTCTGTCATTAACCTTGTGTTTTTGCCCACAGAGCTGCAACTGTCCGGATGGGTTTTTGTTTGTTTGTTTGTTTATCGTGCCATTCGCTGTGAATGCCACACACCGCGTGTGTGAAATTCATAGGAAAGTGGCTGTTTCTGAGGTGCTGGTACCACCACGTCTGGCATCGGCAAAATGTACCACATCCGAATTCGAAGGTTTAGCCAAACAGTATTTAAAACTCCTGATCTGTGTGGTGAAGATATTCAGGTGCAGTGACGTGGTTGGCTGTGCGGAGGAGCAGACTGTTTACATTAGCAAGCAGGTGGATCTAACAAACGGCCAGTGGATCTCTGACGCCGTCTTGGCGAGTTTCAGCCTGCGCCTATGGGATTCACCCTTATAAGGCACTCCTTCTTAGCTGAGCAACGTTAATGAATTAACAGAGAGGTTCAACAACACGCGGTGTATTCTGGTATCGGGTAGCACCAGATAATCAGAAAGGTGCAGCTTGTCATAGCCGGGACAGAAACACGTTTTTCTACCTCTGTTTTTGGCTCATTAGCATTATGCGTCTCCTCTTTTCACATCGACATGGAAAAATCGAAACATCGTGAAAACCGAAAAACTTAAGAGTAGTGTATGCACAGCACACTTCACATGCTGAAAGTTACCCAGTTAAAAAGAGGATTGTCCTGAAATAACGGTTCTTTTGCTCTATGCATGGTCTGGTACTTCTGAATGTGTCAAGTTTTTTAAAAAAAATGTTGATGGAAATGACAGGACAATTCCAGGTCACTGGTCTAATGTCTTTAAGCTTATCTTCTCAAGCCAAGGTGTTCCTTTGACAGGCTTAGGGACCTCCTGTAAATCTACAGACATCGGCTGAGCTCAAATGTACCGTAAGGTTAAACTCAAAACTTGGTACACTAAGGGCACGAGGGATGGGTCTGCTGTGTGGCATAAAAAGATGCTTTAGTGACATTTGAAATTAGCACCCCGGTTGCGGATGAGATGGCTTCACTGTAAACGTCACTTTCGGGTGTCCCAGGGGTCCAAAATTGGCACAGATGTCCATCACATACGGAGGTGAGGGCTCTTCCAGACCGCGACGAATAAGAGTCTGACCATGACCGTAATAAGTTACGAAACGCACTGCGGTAAATGGGGCTGGCACAGCACTTTTGTTTCTGGCAAAATAACACTCGCCACCCTGCTGAAATAACCCCATGGCCTGAAGACCCCGGAAGGGGTCTAAACCGCGGGAACGCTGGCTTGACAAGCTTCACCTCCAGAGGAGCACAGCAGGCAGGGAGTGGGGAGCAGGTTCATCGGCCTTCGGTTCCAGGGCAACATTTGGCATCTTCTCGCAAAGAAGGTGGGTCAGATAGGTAAAATGCGGGCAGCCAGGCGGGGCACGGCTCTAGGCGCAGCGGTCATGATGTGTAGCGCCTTGGTCCGGTCAGGAGCCAGAGCAGCAGGAGCTGGATGAGCACCATGGACCACAATGTGGGGTTGAGAGCCGACGCTCCTCCGCACTCAGAATCGTCCTCCTGTAAAGAGATCACAGGGGGGCCGAGGAGAGGGCGGCACAGGCTCAGAGTCAGTCTCGGCACCGGTTCAGAGTCAGCATGGGCACAGGCTCAGAGTCGGCATTGTGGCGCCACAGTTGCCACGGTGCAGCAGCCGCTTAGATAGACGGTAACGTTTAAACCACTAGTGTATTAGCCCTGGGCTTCATCTGCTCTGAACAACTTGTCTGCTGCGACTCTCCTGTTCAGCTCCACGATCACCCACAGAAACAGGAGTGAAGACACTCTCCCAAACTCAGCTTCCTGATCTCCCAAAGAAACTGGAGGAATGAGGGTCCCCCAAACTCAACTTCCTGTTCTTCCATACAAACAGGAGCGATGAAGCTCCCCAAAACTCAGCTTCCTGATCTCACGCAGAAACAGGAGCGATGAAGCTTTCCCAAATTCAGCTTTCTGATCTATCACAGAAACAGGAACACTTAAAAAACAGAATAATCAGAGTTACAGACCAGTCTTTCACTGTGACAGCCGGCTGTATATTAATTCATCACAGATTTTAGTTTTGACGGTGCAGATTACAGTAGATTTACTAGCACATGTGCATAACTTAAAACGTGTTTAATCTGATGGGCATTAAATAAATATGCAGAACTTTGGTTAAATTCACATTGCCGAGCCTGTCAAGAAGCCCATGTCTGACTCTGACAAGCATTACTTACTTTAATGTTATTGTCAAAACAGACGTCAGGCCCTTTGCGGTATCTCGGGTTTTCTGCCAGTTCACAGAGATCCGGACCTGAGGCTGAATGCATCTCCTCAGGAAATATAAGCTCACACCTCCTTCAACACACTCAGTGCCAGTCTGACCTCTGTCTAATGAATTCAACCCACCCATCCTTTAGTGGTCTACGCGGTGCCGGCAGCAGGTATGATGCCAGCTTGCTCAACACATAGCACTCTATTCACACAACTGTGCTGTAACACAGAGATCTGCCTATGTTAGCATCACCTGCTCACAGATGACCTGACCAAGTCTCCATTTACACTAACAGCTGAGCTGCAAGAACTGACTAATTAACGGCTACTAGTTGAACTCTCATGTCATGAGAAATGCGTTCAAGTAAAGGATACACGGCTGCTCTTCTTGAATCAGGGGCTTTTGTATTTTGTCACAGGATTCACAGCTCATCCTTGAGTCCGTGATGATGAAGACCAGATTTGTGTTGAGCAGCTTTTCAGCGTGGTACATCCTGAAAGGGAGACACCTGTGAAACTCAATGACACCGTCAGGACCTGATAACAGAGACGGCCTCGTCCTGTGTCTTTGGGGACCAAAAGGCTAGTGGACTCCAGAGAATCTCCCCGTTTGTCATGCAGTGGGGCAGTGGACCACAGAATGGATGACGGAAGTAGATACTGGGGCCCCACTGGGGCCCTGCAAGGAATTCTGGTCTATTATGGGACAGGAATGCCTTCCTCATGCATAGGGGAGCTTCTCCTTGGTCATAACTACTGCTCATATTACATGTTTCAGCCAAAACAAACAGAAATACTGGGTGGACATGGTCAAATGGAGATGGGGGAGACCTCTGTAAACAGCAAACTGGTTATATAAAAATGAGGTTTCTCACTTTTTTTTTTTTTTATTATGACTGAATGGAAGTCAGATAATCATGCCTTAAAAATAATCTGGACTGAGTTGGCGAATGTGTCAGCTGAGGAAATGTGCAAAATACATACATGAGCAGATTCACTGAGATTTTCATTGAGAGCCGATCGGGAAAGCGGTGTGACAAATAAGCATGGCCTTTTTCATGAAGGGAAGTACGTCAGAAGTTCACACAAAAATGCAAAATAAGACAATAGTCATATACTAATGCATGGATTTGTGTAGGGCCCAGACAGAATGACCACTAATAATTGGTGTGTTGCTTTCAAGTTTTTTTTATCTTAGAGACTGTTAATGTTTGCAAGTCTTCAGTTGTTAGTATAGACGGAAGTAGTACATCAAAAGACAGGTCCCCATGGGGGACTTCGGGCATTGCATTTTCAGTCCCCAAGTAGTTGGCCCCTTTAGTGACTTCCCATATAACGCATGGCATGTTAAATTTACAGCCTCTTTAGGTAAGTGGAGGACGGAGCGCTGGCCGCCTCATTTCAGCACATCAAGGGAAATGAACAAATCATGTTTCCAATGCGGACTGCTCACTACAAGCAGACTGATTCCAGAACAGGCCCCACTGGGACAACACGTGCAGGAAAGAAAGAGAAATGTACTTTCAGACATCGTTCACACAACAGTACCATTTCCATTTATCAGCCGGTTTGTCCTCAAACTTTGCTGAAACACCTCTGGTTTAAGGAGGACATGGAGACTAAGAACAACGGGAAATGGACCAAGATGGTATCTCCATTTCTGGCACTGGCCAGGTTATACACCTGAAGGCGTGTCGGGAAACACAAAGCCCCACCTGGAGCAGTTGACGCAGTCCAGAACACCACTGAAGGACCGCTCGGCGCTGTCAAAGTAGTACTGGGTCTGTTCGGTGATACAGCTCTCCTTGGCCAGGAACTCAGAGGAGTCGTCCTCAGCGTCCGCTGTGAGGAACAGGTCCAGACTTTATATCGTTCATGATAATGGGGAACTTGTGGCATTTCTCAATGGAAATGGCTCAATGGAAAAACCCTTTCATATTTTTGGTTACATTTTTATGGACAGAGAAATGAACATATTTCATTGGAGATCAGATGCATATGACATATCCAGAATCCTATGTTAATGTGTCAGCTGTGACGTTAATACACAGCAAACGAGAGAGCCACCCTCAAATCAAAACTCAACATGAAGACTTCAGTGCCAATACAGACAGACGTCCATCAATACTGAAAAACGTCTTACAAAATATTCACTGTCATCTACTCAGGCTTCCGTGACGCCTGGAAGTTGACCTTAACCAGATTGGTGTCATTCTCCTTCTAGCAGAGATAACCGGTGGGACGAAAGGAGAATCCTTTTTTAATGCGACGATCTGCGCGAGTCCTGATCCTCACCTGCTTCTAGGAAGCTTGGAAACGTAAGACTCAGAAATAGCTGCTGCACTATCGACCTGCAGGTAAAAGCAGACAGAGCCAGCCGGTTAAAGTTACCAAAGTCTAATGCAGTAAACATAGCGCCATATTAGGTTTTCTTACACAGGCCTACAAAAATGAACAGGAAAAACAAGAGTGAGATGAAACCACTGTTTTAGCCATTACCCTTTACCGGAATGTCTTTCAGCCAGGTTACCGACTCTCCTTTGCTCACTGTGGAGTCTGACGGAGATAATTGCACTTTGGCAAAGCTGAAATCTGACTCCCGCTCCCACACTTAACCTGGCTGTGTTTATTTACACACCAGAAAAGCCACTAAAGGCTGCCATGTTCCCTCTTCTGGAGTGCGTTGGGGGTTTGGGGTCTTGCCGTCAGTTGTTGGAGGAGCCACGTCAGGTGACTGAGGTGTGAAGGACAACGGATAGCCCGCTTCTGGTTTTGGACAGTACTCACCAGGCCATAGCCGTGGTCCACCAGCCTACACGGAGTATGTCTGCTATGGTTGGCTGCGGGAAACAAAAACGGGCTCTGAGGACCTTCTAAGACCAGAGGTCGTATACCGGGCTGAATGTCTTTCAACTGAACGCCGTGTCGCGTTTCGCTCGTCGTGGGGTGCTCACCACGTAAACGGAACGTAGCCCCGCCGCCTTGCTCTCTCTCTCCCTCTTGCACACGGACTGATAGTCGTAGGTCTTGTGGAACGAGTAAAGTGACGTGTTCACCAGATTTCTCATCAGAAGGGGATCGATCTCACCGAAAAATCGTCCGATCTGGGGGGAAAAAAAAAACACAAGGCAATCGACCAAATTTCTCCGTTCGGGGGAACAAAAGACTTCTGCTCTAACAAGACGTGTATAAGGCAGCTCGTTAAAGCCTTTAACCTTCTGTAACCTCTGGGGGTGATCAGAGGAAATCTTTTTTTTAAGCATTAGCTGGTGTTTTGTCAAGCCATCACATCGCTCTTGTTAAATCACGCTTAAATCCTTTGGAGTAGCTATTTTGGGGACATTGCTACATAGAAATAATCCGCAATGAAGGATGACTTATTTTTTACTAACATAAGGGACCATTTTTGCAGCATTTTGACAGCCGCACATTAGGGTTGTACTGGCAGACTTCCATCCTTTTTCTCAGTGAGGACCATCAGGAGTAAAGGTCTATGCTGCAAAAGCCTCCTTCACAAATGCCTCAATTCCCAGTCAGCCGGGAAAAGTCAAACGGAAACATTAAACCATAAATTTGCCTTGCAATTACGCATGTAACAAATTAACAGCTACAGGACTGTTTAAGGGCCCACAGCCCTTTGTGTATTAACTTTCACTCGTTTTAGGAATATGATTTAGGAGTGCCTCTGCACCAAATGCATCTCTAAGTCTCTTATTAAGGCAGTGATTTGCTATACGCTCATTCAACTGTGCTCCATTTTAGCGGGCCAGGCAAAAATATTTATCTAAGTTCCAACGTCTTTGGGAAAATCATGGAGCCAAGGACTAAGCCATGGTTTTCTGCTTTCATACACTATGTGGGAATTACCCGATATCGCAGTCATCTCAACTGGCTGACGCGATGAAACCAGTCATTCCAATTGGCTCACCAAGATGAAAGTCGATCATGATTGGGTTACCTGATGAATGTAGTCATCCTTATTGGACATCAAGAGGAAGCCGCCGTCATCCAGTATGACACAGTCCACATGCTGTAACGCAAAGGAGAACTGCATCATCAGGACAGACACAGGAGACCTCCACATTGTACAAAATCCAGGAATTCATTATACCATGTCATTCTTCTGACAGCCACAGATCTCATTCTTGCACTGTAACGAGAGTTCAAACGAGGTAACATTCTACTTACAGACAAAGGAGTCGACGAATGTTTAGAAACCTTCAGCATATCAGTATGGGCATCGAAACCACAGTAGTGCTATCAGTAATTCCATATGTTATGTTCTATTGTAGATTCAACATATGTCTATTTCTTACAGTTTCCTTGATTGTAGCACTCATGAAGTTTCCCATCCAGGTTGTAACATTAAGCCTGATGCCAACCACTAAAAATAAAAACAAATTATTAATAAATGAGACAGTGAAAAACTACAGAAATGCAGAACGTGGTTGAGTATCATCAAGACATTGAAAAAAAAAATACCAGAGACAGACAAGACTAGAAGAGAAACTTGATAGAGGGAGAGAGAGACGGCTTTCCTGATGGCCTGCGCTGATCTTACCAGCTGGCTTTAGCTCAGCTCCATCAATGCTCAGGTCCACCGACCTGCTCACCAGGATGTTGGAATCAAAGCCAGACGATCCGTTTTCTGAGTAGAAACACAGAGGGTAAAATCGCATGAAACAAAACCGAGGGAGCAGGCTTGAACGTCAGGCAGATGCCGTATTTTCCAGGTCTTGGGGGGTTCTCCTGACTCTGCAGGTCCCGTGGAGCCTGCGCGGTCTTCCGGCACGCGCTCACACAGAGAATCCCTGCGGCGATGCACGCTGAACGACAGGCTCTCCAAACTCGGCAGCTGTGCTCTAGGTAGGACTGCGTCCAATGCACTTTCACAGGAAGGAAGGAGCGGCCTCCAACTGGCATGGACTCTGGTATCAGCACTCTCTTACAATCTAATAATGTTTTTTCACCAAAACTCTACCTTTTACCTGTTTGTAGGCTCGGATATGAAGTGCCTAACTTAACACAAGGCCACTCCTGGGATAAGAGAGAGCAAGCATCTGCATGTAAATCTGCATACATGAACTTAACGTACTTATGCAATGAAGTGCCCTCTGATGAGAGACATTTATGAAGAACCATAGCCAGGAGTGAGGACAGATTTGTATGCAGACCCTGATCAAGGCACCGTTTCTTGCAGGCCCTTAAGGAAGACCCGGTTCCCCGTACCGTTCAGATACACCGGTGCGGTGAAGATGTAAATGTCATTGTCCAGACTCCTCTTGTAGAAGCTTGATTCATACGTCTCAGGATTCTCTGTCCATTCCTCACCGGCGCTGAAAGAGGACACCAGGGTATCGTTTTGAAAGATCAAATTCTCTACAGATACTGTAGATTCAGAATGGCACAAGGCCAGAGCCCTCTGAACTAACAGGATCTGAATGCGTCGATTCTAAAAAAAAAAAAAAGTCAGGCTTTTGCCCACTGCAGACCTTGCATACTCACGCTGGCACACAGGGTGACAGCCATCATATACGCAGACCATAGCGTGAAATGACAGTTCTACATGGACCCCAGGTTTATTATATGCTGTTTGTGCAGGGCTGGGATTGACCACAGATGAGATTCCCCTGCAGGTTCCACCTTCGGACTCTTCATATACAACCCAGAGAACTCGAATCGGCAAGTCCGCGAACCAGCAATTGAGTGCTCATGCACAGGATAAGAACGCACCCGTTGCAGTTCAACCCCTGCTTAGACACTGCGGTCGTTAAGACTTGGACGATGCTAGGTGTTCAGAGTCAGAGGAAACGTGCGGTCCAAATGAAGGGCGGTGAAGCCAGCGGCCATTCTCTGAAGCTGTGCCATTTAACGCAGACCAGCTGTGACCAGGCAGTACGTCTGCTGATTTATATGCCCAGCAAGTGCTATTTTATGTGTCCTAACAACCTCAGACCCCTAATCTAATGCAGACTGAGACAGAATAGAGGTAAGTAGCAAGCGGGAGGGGGCTCGTAACACAATAACACATGGGGGAAGCAAAGGGGAGAGAGCGAGAGAACAAGAGAGGGAATGATAACGAGAAAGACAACTACAGGAAAAAGCAGAAGCGAGAAGCACGCAGAGCAGTGCTAGGATGGGGTTCCACTGATTTTACCATTGACACGCCGCTCGCTCTTTAATGGAGGACAATCAAATCAAAGGAAGCATACAGGAAGAGACGAGAGAGGGGGAGGCCGACGGAGTGCGACCGGAGGTGGTCTAGGGCGGGACGGGATCCCTCGTGCTCCGTGATTCAAACCATGTGCTGCGAGGCTGGAAGCTGCCGGTCCCCATCGCGTGCCCCGGCTGCGAGTGCGCGGCGGATGGGCCAAGAAAGAGGGCGCCATGGGGCGCACCCTACCTTTTGGGGTACACTCGGGTGATCCCTCCGTCAGTGGCGACGAACCTGGCGAGGACACCGGGTCTGCATTTTGAGAGAACGCAGGAGCTCATTAAGGGACTACTGCTGCGTCCCCAGCGGCCACACAACCCGTCTCCAAAACCCCAGTCTGTCCAGGATGAAATATGGCATTGGGCCCCTTCCTTCTTCTCCCTCCAAAAGCCAAGCATGCGTATACCTCACGATTAACCGGATACCTTCATTCTAGTTTCACACACAGGGGACTGATGCTCCAACAGATAACTAAAATACATTTATGTCTGCCTAAACTCTTCATTTTCCCCAATATAAGAGTCTCGTTAATTAAACTAGGTTATAAAGACTCAATCACAACTAACGTTCCCACAGTGCAGATGGCTTCTGATGTACCAAGACAACCAGGCCCAAATAAAAGGCTTTGATGGGTTGTCATGGAAACTCACGGGGCCTGTCTCTTCCAGAACTCCACTAGATCCGCTGTAAGTCCTGCGTCCAGGAGCAGCCGGTTGACCAGGGATACGTTGCCTGCAAGACCAGAAAAAACTTTGGACTGGGCTCTCATTATGACCTGAGAGGACCTCCTTAAGTGGCTCAGTCCATCCATTACACAACCAAAGAGCTTTTAATTGTCAGTTAAACAATCTATTACCAATAGCTTAAGGGGTGTTTAACCACCTTTTAAATGTCAAAATCTATTTCAGTTTCAGTGAAACGGACACTTTTTACATCACCTGTTAGGTACATTAGCAATTTTTATTCCACAAAAGTCTAATAGTCATCTGTTCCTCTTAAACATGACATGGGTAATATTTGACAATAATGTCAGAAAATGATGTGCTTGAACAGATCCAGAACAAGAGCAACAGTAGACCAGGTTCCACAAGACCAACGTCTCCTCTGGCCGCACGTTGGGTCTGCCCGTTTATTGAGTTGGCCGGACACCAAGCCCTACAAGCCGAACGCTATAACTCACGCAGCTCAGGGGTTCAAAAAACACCAGTGTCGACATAACGTTCTGAGCAAGGACCCAGCCTCTGCTGTTTCAGCCTTTACTATTGTTGTGTTGGAGCGTGTGGCTTGGAAGTTTACGTTGATGACTGTCAATGCATTTGTCAGACCTCCTCAATAAATTACGTTTATTAGGTGGTCAGGAGACCACTTTTGAAACGCCTTAAATAATGACATTCAGATCAGCATATTCATGGACAATGCACGTTAATAATGTTGATAAGACTCCTTAAAGCGGTGACACAGCAGCCCACACGGCGAGGATGCAGCTGATCTGAAAGTTCTTCAGTCTGCGATATGATCGGTTACAGAACTAACACCGAGACAAATCCACCGCGGCTCATGATGAACCAGACCGACTCATGGTAAGCGGCCCAGGACACCGGGTCTGATGTTACATCTGAGCTGTGTAATAAGTGACTCATCTCGAAGAAAGTATGCCTGTGACCTTGAACAACAAGCCATCTGCGAGCTAACCCAGAAATGCCTAATGATTTTCTCCATGGGGGGGAAGGACATCCATGAGGAAAATTGATGAGACAGAAACAAAAATATTGATTTAAGTTCAACTTGGTGCATGACCTCAGGTACCAAGGCCCATAGATTGTAATCAAACACTTGTTTGTGTAATAAAATATAAAGGGACACTTTGAGTTTCAGAAAAAGAAATTTAAGACGAGTTTGGAAGATGGTGAAACGGGTGGAGGGGGGTTCGAATCTTGTCATTTTAAAGCAGCTTTCTAAATACTGTAAATAAAACATATGGAATGAAACACATTAAGTACACCTTTTGTACAGCCTAGTTAATAAAAAATGAATATGAGGAGGAAGAGACCATGTGCAGTTTAGGTAGCCATTTTAAAGTCTCTTTCAAGAATATTAAAGTCATCATTTGGTAACATAAGTACGGTCACTCAGCCTGCATCACCACACCTCTATGACATTCTGTCAAAGTATCGGAGAGTTCAAGGATTCCGACAGTCACCGGCAGTGTTCCGAAGGGACCATTAAAAACCCGGCACTCCAGAAATCAGACGTTTACCAGTTTGTTTATCGCAGAGTCAATTAGAACAAATACCCTCGAACCAAATTACCACCCGAGCCAATTGCTGACCTGTCTGTTCCATTTAAAGTCGCGCGGGAGTCGCGTCTTGAAGAACGGGGATTTGCCAGAGGATGTATAGCAGGGAATATATATCCATACCAAACTACAAATGCTTTTTCCAGGGTCGATATAACATGTCTGAAATATACATTGGTTTGCTGAGACCAATTTCCCCCTAATTAGCTACTTCTCTGCTTTTGTTCCTCTTGACGTGGCCTGCTTTCCCTCACAAACACCACGTAATTGGACTGTCACGGAGGGCCAGTAAAAAGACGAAAGTGCGGGGCACGAGTGTATGGGAGTGGCTGGCGCAATGCGTTCGCCACATGTGCGTCCAGCTGCACAATTAACATAATTTGGGCGTGAAATTGAATTTGCGACGTGCTAAGCCTTCTGGATCAAAAGCAGGTCCGCCGACAGCGGGTGCTCGGGTGGCCACTGCATGGAGAGCAGCCACCCCAACGCAGGGCCGGCGTGCCACTCGGGATGCCATCGGTACTCACAGGTGACGCTGCCTGTCCCACCCTTGGCAGTTAAGTGGATGAAGTTTGACAGGAACTGGGCATTGTCGTCTGAGATGTTGAGCTCCTTGCAGTATTCCCTGTGGGAATGATGCGACATCAGCGTGCTCACTGCAAACGCACCGGACAAACACGCAGAAACATACCGCGTGAGGAGCTGACCACCGGGCCGTCTGTTAGGAGGTGAACTTATTCTAACCTCCCTGTACTTAGAAAATTGTGCAGTGACAGCATCCTGCCTGAAGGTTTCATACTGTCATTCATCATCAGCACTGGCCAGACTGAACTAGTTTCCCTCCCCTGCTGTGCGAGGACCCACCCAGCTGCGAGGGTTACATCGGTTTTGCTGTGTCAATTTAAAAGCTTTCGAAAGCATATGTTGGGAGGGGAAGGGGGCGGGGGGGTATGGGCAATAAACGCATCTTATGTAATCTCTCGAGCGAATCCTGCGGCTTCTTCCTGTTCCGCGGGGAGCTTCCGAGGCAGTCTGATGTGTCACAGAGGATTAGGGGAACAAGCAGGAGCCTCTCAGGGTTGGTGGGGAGTAGGGGCTGCTCTGCCAACGGAACTCACTGTGGTTGGACGGTTCATCCACAGCACAGATACAGATGGGCTTCCAGCATCTGGCATATCTCATGTACCACATTACTAAGTCGATGTCTCCCTGAAGCGCATCAAACAAACTCCCAGGCCAGCTAACTGAAAGGTCACTGGAAGCCGCCCGGTAGCTCCAAAGTCTGCCCGTCCTCACCCCTTGCCCTGGGTTGCTTCATTCAGAGCAGGAACAATACCTCCACAGCAGTACTAACTGGAACATACTGGCCGCCCAATTTTGGTTCCAGTCCCCGCCCACAGACGATCTCACCTGGGTGCGATGAACGTGTATCCGTTTTCCTCGAAGTTATCCATGGTCTCGAACACTGCAAGAAAGCAAAGACAGAGAGACCTTTACTGCATTGGCTTCCAATGGTTTCACTGAGAGGTGAAGCTGTGCAGACAGGTGGGGGTGCAGAGATTAGAAGACTAGAGAAAGAGCAAAAGAAGTGAAGAGTCAGAACAGCAGGTTCACCACAGCTGGGATTTCAGATAGCAAGCCTTTATAAATACAACACAAACTCAATATGAACCATTTTCATGTACTTATGCTGGGAACTACTTATTCTTTCAATGTATGTGTAAAACATATTTGACTCTTAAGCAATTTAGTTTACTTCAGTTAAATCAGTGCAGGTAAACTACAAAAAATCTGAATACCTGACATGGAAATTGGGGATGAAATGTATACAGTCAATTTTACGTTATGGTTTTGTGTGGATACTCTCTAGTTCTAGAACATTCCTATGTAGCTCTATACATTCTCCAGTTCTAGAGCATTTTGTTGGAGCTCTGGACTCTCTGCAGTTCTAGAAAGTTCCAACAGAGCTCTAGACTCTCTGCAGTTCTAGAAAGTTCCAACAGAGCTCTAGACTCTCTGCAGTTCTAGAAAGTTCCAATGGAGCTCTGGGCTCTCTCCAGTTCTAGAACGCTCCGATGGAGGTCTGACTGCCTGAACTGTCTCACAGATGGATTTGTTGCATTCTTGGTGCACGTGTTACTTCCAGCGTTATATTCTGCTGTCACACCCTTGGAGATATTTGCCAGTAGATACAGGATGCACAAATCACTAACTTGTGGCAGAACACAGTCTGATAGTTGATGAAAAACTCCCCAGGGCAACAGAAAGGGACCTGGAAAGCACCCCCTCCACCCTGCTGATGATCAGAGTCAGGAAGACAGCTGTCACCTTCACTTGCCGCCCTTTCCAACGGTAGTTGGCTTGTGGGGGCGGGGGAATTCGATGTGCAATGACGCGACACCAGAAAGATCATGTGTTCAGAGGGGAGCTCAAAACAGGTGTGAATGAGGTCAAGGCCCAGTGTTCACGTGCTAGGAGAATATATGGAGAATGCTTACCATTTCGTCCTATCGTGCAAATCCATAGGAAAGTGGGGAAAGAGAACAGAAAGACAAGGTTAGAGCGTCAGTCAACAATAATTCTCATAGTACCTTAAATAAAGTTCTTCTAGAGAATTCTGGGGCAGGCTTATAAAGGGGCAATAATGGTGATTTATGCAGTTAATTTGATGTATATAGAGCAGAAGAACCACCAAAGACTGAGCACACAGATCACTCCATCTCATTCACGTCTCGCAGTTGGGAACCCAGATACCAGCTACTTGTGGAAGACAGAAGTGAAGGCATTACCTGCTGTGAGAACAGACTCCTACAGACATGTGGCTATAAAGTTCAGTTTTACTTGGGACGTGTCTGCATTATAAGCAGAGGTCACTTAAGTGGTATGCAAGTACAGGTGTGAGGTAACATACAGCATATATGCACAGGGTTCTTCTGTCAAAACCATGCACATGCATACCCATTTCATGTTAAGGAAGTTTAAAACACTTTTAATTAGCCTGAGTACCAAATCTGTTGATAGTCTAATTCTTGTATTGTTTTAGCAAACAAGTTTGAGAATAAATGCCTGCAGAGCTTGAACGTTCTGCAGTGCCCTTCAAATAAACTGAAATCTTGAGTCAACGTTACCCTTTCATGTTTTAAGAGCTTCAAAAGGGTGGCCGACACGGCCACTCCGCACGACTATCTTTCATACGCGAGTCAGCTCGATGACAGGAACGTATCACAGGGCTCCCAGTGTAACTCTCTGAGATGGGCTTTTTGTCAATCTGCCCATAATCATTCCTGCAGGAGATGACTGCACTCATATGGTCTTCATATTAACCCTACTCTGGGACATCCAGGTGTTTTCAGGAATTTTCTTCCTCCGCTTGATGTCCACGAACGACTTTGAACGTACATGGGGTGCACGTGAAAACGTCACACACAATCCTCTCGACCTGAGAGAAGACTCCCTGGATACTGGCACTGTAAATCAGGCCCTTGCTTTGTCCAGCTCGCACGTCAGCCAGAGAAACAGGATGAGAGCAGGATTTTTTCCATTACGTTCCTTACGCGTTTTTCGTTACACAACAAACATCAGAACAACAGTGATCCGGCCCCTGATTCAGCAATGTTCTACACCCGAAACGAGTTTTATCTCTTACGAGACCATAAATGCGTTTCTGTGCCTTTATAGATAAGCCATGATTCACAGACGCCTCTACTAGTAAAAATGGCCGCAGCTTTCTCTTTTATGACTCGGCATCTAAACAATGGCATCATTTCCACTAGCTTTCTAGTACAGGAGCCCAAAACCACAGCCCACATTAAGCGTAGTGGGGCAGGTGGCTCGATCGTGCGCTAAACCAACAAACAGTACCAGGCTGACGGGCAAACGACGATTAGTCGCGCCAGCCTTGTGGTTAACCACTACCGCTGAAGGTTCTGAGAGACAGCTGCATCGCATGCAAAGCCCACTGTGCCCCCGCGCTACTACACGGTGAGCCCATGCAACATCTCCGACTGCTGCGGCGAACAGCTGGAGTATCCTCAGTCGTCAACGTAGCACCAGTACGCAGATGCAAAAAGGGCAACCAGGGGCCAACCATGAACAACCAAGGAGGTCATACTTGCCTGTCCATGCTGAGGGGACCCAGCCCAGAAAAAGACAGAGGGATACAAAAAAGAGAGGAAGAAGGAGAAGTTAGTGACAACACATGACACAATACTACAGAGTAATGTGTAACAGTGTGTGTATAATGGTGTGCTTGCAAGCAAGTACCAGGCAATGGCTAAAAGCAGAATGGCCCCACCCTCCTTGGTCACGTGACCCTCAACCATTGGGGACTAGCTGTCCTTCAGTATGACCGGTCAGATTCTGGTTGCTGGACAGCTTGTCCCCACTGGGCCTGGTTTGGTTTACGATGCAATCGTTAATGACTGCTCTAATGTGCGCTAATGTGTCTTTCAGAGAACAGGTGCTTTTACCGCAACCAGAAAGAAAATGAAGTTGTATTTTCCGGTCTTTGGCGGTGAGATACCGTCACAGTTCCGAACTGCTGGAACTGAAATGCAGTGAGACACACTGAGAAGAAACGGCATGGCTAAACTTCTCGACAAGTCGAACATCGAATGTTCCATTATCGCGCTGGATTTCTATATACGGCGGGAGTCCGTTACACAGAATTATGTAGTGTGAAGGAGCACCCGTCAGCCTCTGAACATGTTAAGATACTTCACTAGGCTGCATGTCTGCTTCAACGTGCCTTTCGCGCTGCATACACTGGCTGCAGATATGTCCGCGTGTGTCTGCCGTTGGAAAGAGTCTGGGAGAGCCACGGGGCATCGGGCCAGAGCGCAGGGACAGCAGAGAAAGCGGACAGGAGCAGGACACACCTGCGGGCCGGGATCAGCGCCAATACGGAAGGGCCAAGGGTGCACCCAGAAAGGAAAGGGTGTGACATCAGCCAGGACCTCGTTTGGCCCAACCGAGTTTAAAGTCTGCCTGCTATTCTGGGTACCTTTCTGGCTGCTAGCTTGGGCATTGCAGGCCGCAAAAAGTTTAGTTTCTGCTGACAAATTTTTATATTCATTTTTTCAGCAGACTCTTTTGTCCAAAGGGAGGAAAGCTTGGGGGTCAGCAAGCAGAAAGAGCCAGCATCCAACAGCCCTGGAGCAGTGCAGGTTGCCACGGGATTTGAACCCACAACCCTACTGACAGAGGCACGGCCCCTTAACCCACCAATCTACTCCACCCTTCAAAGCAATGCACTAAGTTCCTTCAGAGCCCAGCTGGCATGGTAACTGGGGTGCTAGCGTCTTAATGAGAGTCCATCCTCGTTATTTAATATGCGCATTGTGTATGAAGCGTGACTCTCAGACTGTCTCGTCCATAGTCAAGGGACTTCAGAAAACCACATCAGAGGGTTCAGACTGGTAGAGCCGAAAGATTCTTCCAGAAACCAAACAAGTGCTGAAACACCAAGATGTACTCCATAGTGACAGCGATCATTACCGCATCGCTCTCCATTACCTTGAGCTGCATGACGCTACTTTGAAACGTACCTCTGACCCACTAACCACTTAGGCCGTAACGGCATTCTACTGCTGAATTACTGTGACTTTTCCTTCATACTTACACTCTGCTTCCTCGACGCTGTCTCCAATCCTCGCACGAATATAACGAAGGCTGTATTTTGGTAGGACTAGCGCCAGGCTGAAAGTACATATGCCGTCATTAAACTTGCAGAATTTGCCATCACAGACAATGTCATGTAACCGTCGCCTGGGGTTTTCACATTAAAACCAACAAGCGGAACTACTAGCAAGCAACCGCTTCAAGTGAAGAACGCTCTTCTCGCCAGGACACAGTAACCCTGTCCTTCTGCATGCCAGCGAGAAGCATCGTTAACAGGCAGCAGGAGCTCGCGTTTGTCACGAACGCCTCACCATTTTGAATCTAACAGTTGGCCAAAAGTTTCTGACTTTGTGCTTTCCGGGGCTTGTGCTGTGGAGTGTGTCAAGGGCAGCAACAGGAAATGAGTAATGAGAGTGAGAAAGAACTGGACCAACAAGTTAGGAAAAAAAAGAAGCCCACAATGCTACATGGTCTGCTATGAAATGTCCCACACTCCTCTGCGTGGACTTCATTAATACTATACTGCCAGAAAAAAAAAAAAAAAACAACATAGACCTGACATGCGGAAATGAAACTGAGGAAAAACTGAACGATTTCCAACGTGCTAAATTGTCCTCAGAGATCTTGATTTTGTTCTGCAGGAAAGAAAATGCGAGTAAAACAATAGAAACATGAAATGCTAGAGGATGAGTGAAGGGCTTGTAGTTTGCCTATATCTTTCACACAGTGCTCAAGAAGGAAAAGGAGCTTGGCACAAACAGGTATTCCACCTACACATGGTGAAGGTGGCGACCCCTACTGGCAGAAACTGGACACGCCTCATCAGAAATGACCTGGAACAGCATGCATTATGAATGAACAGTGTAAGCAATTTGGCCCCAAATCGGCCAAACGGCCATCCTGACTGTCCTTGACTTATCCATAATTAATCAGTAAAATTCAAGTGTTGAAATGGATTCCAAGCTGGTGGATACCTGTAATCTGTACTCTTCACAGGAGCCCAAGTGTAGGTTCTAATGCCGCTGTCAATGTACCGCTGTTAAAGACACATTTCATAAACGTTACACAACAACACAGGACAAGACCCTAGCCCAACAATGATAAGGCTTTAACCAAACTCAACACAGTCCAGGGGACGAGAAATTCACTTCTCAAAATGTATACACCAGTGTTTTCATCCTACTTCATGTTCAGAGACAAGCCATTACATGGGTGCTGTTAAATGTTCTCTTAAAATATCATAACTGTAGATCTGCAAATACATTATATACGGATGCATGGAGGCTGTTTAAGATGCTCGTTTTTACAGACTGCCCATAAATTAAGAGGCGGATGACGGGCTAGCTGTAATCCAAGGCCCCTATCATTCCAGTGTGATCTGGGAGACCATCTTGTAGGGGCGTTCCTCCAAAGCAAAGTGCAGGAGGATCCTGGAGAACTTGCATGTTTTACTTGAAACATAAATCATAGCAGTATATACAGTGAGAAGTGCGATACAAAAACTCTAAAGGCCCAGCTCTCCCTGGTTTCATGGCAATTTACCGACACCGAATAGCAGCTTTCGTGATTCCAGACGCACCTCATCTTGAGATTTCACCAGCGTTTCGATCTCCTGTTCCCCGGTGTGTCCATCAATCATGTTCCTCCGGATCTGAGATCCAAAATGAGACGGCATGGGTTATTCTGTTAGACATCCAGCTTTAAAATACACAAACTCACCAACTCGTCAGTGAAACCCTGAACAAGTTAGCATCAGTTCAGGATCATAACAACACGGAATTTGAAAACATTGATTTATATAAACAAGTCTCTTAGAGCTATGAGTCTCCGTGGAGGAGGTCCAGTTGCCTCTATTCTGTCACCACCCAGTGGTGAAATCTGATGGGTTTATTGACATCTTCACCCAAGAGAGAGGGCTCCCAGCTCACGCTCATTTGTGAGCGTGCGTGTGTACATGTGTGTGTGTGTTTATCTACCTCCACGTTTATTACTGCAAAGGTCCTTCGGTAGGGGAACAAAATGAAAATGATTAACAGCTGCCAATTCTGACAGCTCCATTCCTACATATACCACAATAAAATCTCAGTGAGTTTCCTGTACATGAGTCAGACCAGCATAGAGCTTCATGAGGTACAGCCAGACAAAATAAACACTGACAGCACATAATCTGTAATCTTGTAGCAGAGGCTTAAAAGAAGTGAGTGGAGATGAACGCAGCACTTGGAATGTATTTGAAAGTGGTTATATATAGTTCTAGGGAAAAACCGGCCTACCTCGACTTTAATGTCATTCTCTAGTTCGGCATCCAGAAAATCCAAGGTGACTGGCTCCTGGAATTTAGGGTTCTGAGGGAGGCAGAGACAACATGAGATACGTATACATGAAGAGACCATGAGAAGCCGCCAAAAAAAAAAAAAAAACCTCTGATCTACACGTAAACATTAATCTACAGGTGGATGAATTGAGAGTCAGCTGCTAAACTGATATATTCCGAAATATTTAGGCATGCAACTAACACGGAAAGTAAAACAGAAAACAAATGCATTATAAGTATGAATCAACTGCTATGCAGAAATAGATATAAGCATTTGATCATTTAGCTTTTAATATTAATGCAAAAGCAGTCCGGACTAACAAATGTTTGGCATCACTTTGGAAGAGTTTGGATTGTGTTAATCCCCAGTCTAACTCACAGCAGCTTCCTCCTCTCTTCGGGGGCTACGTGCCTTGAACAAGTGTGTATTGTTACTTTTGAATCAGCTGCCTTTGGGGAAGACTCACAAAGACACACGAGTGTGCATCTGGACTTAATTAAAAGCCGGTGTGATTCGGCTGAACAGATTTCCGTTCAGATCAGACAGCAGACTGAAAGGGAGAGGCAGCGTTCCTGTGGGCTGCGCCACTCACTGACAGACCTTTCGCAGAAATGAGCGTCATAAGTCATTTGTGGGGGGGGGGGGGGGCAACACAAACCCTTTCCTTCCGAGGGTGAGGACAGCAGATACCCCGAAACGAGGATGTCACATGGCACGGCGGGGGACGAACTACAGAGCAGCACAGCCGAATGACATGCTTACGTGCCGTGGACAAGGCAAAGACAGGGCATGCACGAAAACACAGAGGCGGAGAAGACAGGTTCCGGAGGGGAGGTCGAACCAAAGCGCCGGAACATAGGGGAAGGAAAATACAGGAATTAGGAGCAATGAAGTGGAATGGAGAGAATGACATCAAAGACACCCTCTTATTTTGAGAGAATATGAATGGTGACAATGCACAAAACTGCAACAATAGCTGGTTTCCCAATTCCGTCCGTCCGTCAGTCCGTCAGTCAGTCAGTCCGTCACAGGGTTGGGGGTATAACCAATCCTAAGAGAAAGATGGCACATGACTACTTTACCAAGTAATCCATTATCATTAAGATTCTCACAGAATAGCCAGAAGTTTTTTTTCAGAAGGAAAACTGTATAAATATACATTCTATTATTATCCTGCTCGTACATTATTTGCTTTAGAAATTCCATTAACTTTCATTTAAATCCCACACACAAATGTCTTTTCAGCCGGTACTTTGGCAGAGATATTTCAGCATGGTTTATTTGGGGGAATTCTCCCCTGCATTTAATTGTGTTGTTCTGCTAGAAGCGTTTTTTTTTTGTTAAAGCCTTTAAATGGCTGAATATTCCATTGCACGTTAGAAAGTGTATGATGCAAGAGATGAATCACGATAATTACAAGAATGAGACAGTGCTTGGGACGCAGATAAAAGCCCGTAACAAAACATAAACTGCCTCCAATATTGAAATCCTAGAAATTAAACGAAAGGTTTTAAGTTTCCAAACATATTCAGTTTCAGTGTGTTAAAACAATCAGAACCACGCAAACTCTGAAGCTTTCTGCTAACGGCTATCATCTGCAGCAAGCCGGGCTACGTCTACAGGAGTGAGTCCAATTGGTTTGCATGAGCTGCCCTCATTACTCCTGCTACAGGAAACGCTGTATTATCCGAGGTGTGTCACTTCCTGTCAGTCTCAAAGGACCGTGTTCACAGTCTTGACTAACAGCCAGCCAAACATGTGCCTCATCTGTTCAGACATAACCAAGCAATTGGCTGAAATGCACTGATCTAAGATAGTGAGGAATACCGGGTTAGATATGTAACACACTTTATTGTCATTGTGTTGCTTCTCTTTTCAGCGCACACAACTGATTTAATTCCTCATGCTCCCCATCTGTGAGCTCACTCTGGCCGGCTCAGCCCTCCTCTGAGACTCACACAGGTGCTGGTTCAACCTCACAGGCTGCGTTTCTTCTGAAGATGAGGTGAGCTTTGAGGAACTCCTTGAGAGCCACCTGGGGGCCTGTCCACCGTATGGAGTGACGTCACGGTGACATGCTGTATTTTGGCTCATCCAGCTCTGCCCTTGGCACAGCATTTCAGAGTGTAGCCGTAAGGGTCACCACGTCGACACGTGGAGCCTGCAAGCCCGGCAGCCATGTTTTCCTAGCTAGTGAAATGGGCAAGCTAACACTGTGATTTGGAGAAAGAACATGAGCAGTGTGGATGGCTCCATGACCACCAGGGAGAGGTGACCCGGAGTCTACTACCGTGTCAATACAGGATCCTCAGCCACGGCCTTGTCGAGAGCGACGCTAAGCCCTGACTACATCTCAGAAAGCTAGGTGAGGTCTCCGGACAGTAATCTCTAGCTCATTCAATCGAAAGGTCAGTAAGAAAAGTGACCCCAACATACATAAGAGTCATCTTAAAAATGGCCAGTTCCCATTTTCAAAAGTAAGCCCAGGGAGGGGATGGTTAAAACTTTATTAGAAGGTATTAAACTAATTTTGACCCATTAAAAAAGTAAGCATTGTAACTCAGGGCCCTCCAGTTGTAAGTCCCCCAATGCTGATGAACAGAATAAAAGCTGCTTAAATCAAAATTCTCTTCTACTGGGCCAGAGGAAGGATTGAGCTGACCATGAAGTCAACCAGGCAAGGCCTTCCAAAGCACACTCTCAGACCTGAGAAGAAGCCAAGCAATCTGCTTCAGCATGTCACTCTGTTAGTGTGGGAACATTTTTGCAGCATTGAGTAAGAGTTCAGCAGCTCTGTCCTCAGCAGATCAGTCCTCCAGATGGGGGCAAGGTTCCTGATCGACCAGCCAAGAGGTGTGTTGTGTGCTGCTCGTGTTTCCTTTGGAGCGCAAATGGGTTTCCTACTGCAGCAGGTCCCTCAACAGAACGGGCCAGACTTCACCATTTTCAGCGGGTGTAGTAAAGCCTCTTTTTATCTCTGTGAGAACGGCTCGCCCTTCTGAACCGTGAGCTCCAGGCTGAACTTGGCCGCTGAAGAAGGTGAAATGCGTTTATGTTTCTAAAACCATCTGAAGTGATCTATTGTGGCTGCCTCGGAGCGGGGGGTAGGTGACACGTTTAAGAAAAGCACCGTAGCGATCATCCACGGTGATTTGTGTCCGAACCATGTATACCTGCTGAAACATTTTATCATAACATCCAAAACAGCTTCCTGATTTTCCCATCCGCTGAGACAGGAGTACCACTCCCTGCATATCAATGAATAGTTTATCTAGGGACACCTCCTCTGACGTATGGCTTGCCTGCATTCTTCTTTTCATTCATTTATACCCACAGTCCTGCCAGTGCCCCTCAGATGCTGCTGTAGAGTGACAAAATAGACAAGTACTCCATCATCTCTCCACCCTGACAGAACACGAGCCAGGCTCTACCCCGAAGTCCTCCTCGCCTCTAACGAAATACAGATCAGAAGGAACCCAGGTTCCTGGTACAGAATATACCTTGCGTTGTCTTCTAAATTATGAGGCGACTAAAATAGCTTGCATCTGGCTCACGTTTCTTACCTACAAGAACAATCCTGCGCTGTGACATCACATTAATAGTTTAGCATATCACACAGGCCGCAGCACAGCACCGATCACGCGCAGCCGCTGCCAGATAAACGTAAACACAAATGCATGTGGCAGACCACAGGGATGTGTCAGTGTGTGTACCCCCCCGAGAAGTCAGCGGGGGCTGGAATTGTTTATACCCCCCATACTGGTTCTGCAGTGTGGTGCTTCGGTGGAACAACACAGGGGAGCAGCACGAGCCACAACAAAGTAGGACAAGAGCAGCAGAGCAGCCAACCAAAGCACAGACACCAAACGCTGGCTGTCTTACGAAGCCCTTGACGACAGAGCCTCAACTGATGGCGGCTTTATTTAGAAGCTCAACAGGAAAGCATACCTTAGGCTGAAGATTAGGGTGGAGCAAGACGTAGCCATTGGGGTCGATTGCAAAATAATATCCATTGGGTCCAATCTTGTCAGAGAGAGAGAGAGAGAGAGAGAGAGAATGTGGCCACTGTCATATACGTATACGGCGTACCCCCCCCCAGAGAGAAGCCGATCTGTTTCTGAGACATATCCATATGAATCACCTAAACCTACTCTGATGTACGCTGTCCGAGTAGCAAAACAAACATCATCTGGAAGCGCTTAGCACAACTGCATGCAGACCACAGTCACACACGGTCGAACGCACTTGCATGTGTGGTTCACGGGTCATTCAATGCGGATTAATCTCCGTTTGCTCTCGCTACTCATCCGAAATGGAGAACGCCAGTGTTAAAATAATAGATCACAAAAACCGCTGGTGTGAAGTTATACCGCTTGCTCTGCACAGCGCCATGTCACAAGATGTCCCTAAAGAGATAAAACCTGCAATGTTGAAGCTTTTTCTTATATGGACCATAAGTGTGCGATATGGATTATTAATTCCGCGCAGCCTTCACGCCCCTTGTCAAACGTAACATCTGCAGATGGTAGTTTTTCCGTATGAATGACAACGGAGGTGCGTGCGTCGCCGTGGCCTCTCACGGTGAAGCGTGGAGTCAGCCTCTTGATGTCTTCCAAGGAAACGTCGATGGCCATCACTCCCAGTATCAGCTGGTTCTGACGCTTCAAAGACAAAGAGGGTACCTTTAAACCTGACCAGCCACCGGCGAACATGTCCCAAATCACCGAAGCCACCAAGCAGTCTGTGTTACGGCCAAACATCAACACATCAACATCAACTCCCTGTTCCTGTGACTCTCTACACCTTAGCTTTTTTCCTCCACAAATAGATTCAGAGAAGAAACGTACATTTGTCCTGAACTTCTAGTCAACAGCTGAATTGCATTTCCAAGCATCTCATCGAGCAGACATTGTCACTTGGTTGTTGTTCATTTTTGTGTCATGTTTGGAGCAAAAACGTGAGGCTAATTTTCCTATAAGCTCTGTTAGAGCAGCTGGGGAAGAATCGGTTTGCGTCTGGGAAATACCTTATTGTCTCCCGACTGGGTCTTGTTGAAGACTGGCAGCGTACCTGTGATAACCAGGCCGAGTTCCTGGTGTTCGGGCACAGAAAAGAAAAAATATGCATCTGGCAATCATTCCCACCATCTCCACGTCAGATGTGTATTCAAAACAGCCACCCGAGTTATCTTCGATTAACGCTAAACCCTAAATCTGAGACTGAAGCTTTGTGTGTTATTAATTAAGACCCTTCAAAGCAGTTTGGGAGTTGAATTCAACGGAACACGCTTCCAGCCAGCCAGCAGATAGGGAGTCATGCACTACAGGGCAGTCGCGTCTGCTTGCTGCATCTTCCAGTTTCCAGTAAGACCACTGCACTAACAAGCAGGTCAAGAGCCTTTGGTAGCCTGGCTGCTAATCTACTGTTAACAACACGTTCGCTTCCATTAGCGAAATGCTAACAGACCCCACAGTAATGCCAGCTGCCCTAAAAGCCTACATTTTATTCAGCGAAACTCTGAAAACGTACACCAATTATTCTCACATAGCTAAATGATTTTTCTTACCAGCGCGTCGAGGTAGACGTTGGTCCACTGCACCTGTTTGGCTTTATTGTCGGCCAACACCATGGGCCTGCCCAACACATCCAGGTATTCCTGCAACACAAATGCGGAGAGTCAGAGAGCAGACATCAAGCCACACCCTGCGCGTGTGCAACCATCTAAAAAGTCCACCCAGGCGGTCACCCAGTCACCTGTGTGTTGATTCGAATGGCTCCGATAGATGGGATCTCGTAGTAGTAGCCTGGAATTTAAAATGACGGGAAGTGTGTTTAATGTTGAATAAGAATGACCCCTGAGAAGAGAGCTAAAATAAGATCACAGTGCAACATGAATCATCACAAAAGGGTACTGTCAGTCCTCAGGGGCAATGATTTCATCCTACACATATTAATCACTTTGTTATATCATCTTTTTATGACATACAGAACTGTGCAGAAGTGTTAGGCAGTCTGAGAAAATGTTTAAAACCGTCTATCTGGGCAGTAACTGCCTATTTGCTCAGAGAAAACGCAATTCAACATTAGAACATAGACAAATACAAAGTAATGCAAAAAGCAGGGCAAAATAATTTCTCTGTATTACTGATATCTGGCTGGATGGTTCAAACAACAGAATGCTGTTTCTCAAACCTCTCCTCGAAAGCACCCAAGCCATTGCATGTATTTGTAAATATTTACCACCAGCTCAGATAACTTATAAACTAAAGGAATTAATTCCCTTTACGAGGTGCTGATTAACCAAACAAGGTGCACTCCAGGTTGAACTCCACAAGTACATGCGTATGTTGGATGGTGACTGTTGGATGGATTGACCAGCATGAACGTGATTTAAACATTCTCTTTGTTGTCTGCCCAAGACTTCTGCACAGTACTGTACATTATATTGTTTTTGTGTTTTATTAAAATGTTAACCTCGCGGATGTGATGACGGCTCAGCTGAATGACATTTTACGTGAATCGTCAGATTGGCTATCGGATCTGAAGATGTGTCAGTGTTGTGGTCGGCCTCTCTCACCCTTGTTGGCACAGGCCATCCACTGAATGGGACCTTTGTCGTAGTTGTGCTGCCCAACTGAGAAGGTGAAAATGCGCACCTGGAAAAAACAAAAATTGTGAATTTTCAGTAATTCCATTATTGAACAGCAGGGGGCACTTGTAACTCGTAAATGAGTTTTACCTCAGAGAAAGATGAGTAACGTGAATTCCTTCCCTCAATAAACTATTCCACTGCAAAAATGAGTAAAACACTTTACAGAAAACCCCCAGTATAGAGTATGTAATTCTTGGAATCACAGAGTTTCTGGGAATTGTTATGAAAACAAACAAGGAATCCTGGGAGCTCATAAGCTCTCACCCCATCTATTCCAGCAATGCTGACTCCTATGAGAGGACAATCTGATTCCAATTTCAGAGGGATACCTCCACCCTAGTCTTTTATTAAATTAATTTTAAAAAATCAATTATTAATTTATTTCATTTATTAACGGAAGTTCAGGAATGAAATGAAGAATTCCAGACAACCAGTAAAGTGGATGTGTGTTGTTGTGCAAGGGCAACCAGCTGATACCACGTGCTAAGGTCATGCATGCATTGACCAGCTGGCCACAGAGTGACCAGAAACCAACAGGCATGAAAATTCAATCTCCTTAGTTCCACAGGAAGGCTAAGGCCAAGGCATCTGAGCAGACAAGGAGAAGAAACACAGTCAGTTGACAGACTGGTAATGTGATACGGGATTCAGAGCACTGGTGATGCTCTGAATGTGACACGGAATTCAGAGTACTGGTGATGCTCTGAATGTGACACGGGATTCAGAGTACTGGTGATGCTCTGAATGTGACACGGGATTCAGAGTACTGGTGATGCTCTGAATGTGACACGGGATT
>JAACJT020000052.1:23718448-23741152 GCA_009936485.2 Gymnarchus niloticus
GTGCGTCTTAATAATGGCAGGAATCACCCCCCCATACGAATGGGCGTCTTAATAATGGCAGGAATCACCCCCCATACGAATGTGCGTCTTAATAATGGCAGGAATCACCCCCCATACGAATGTGCGTCTTAATAATGGCAGGAATCACCCCCCCATACGAATGGGCGTCTTAATAATGGCAGGAATCACCCCCCATACATCACCGCTGAAGCTCAGCTGTGTCACTTCAACAAACGCACATGTGTTTCTTCCTTATATTTTTAATGTTATGACACTTTTCCCCACAGCTCTTTGTTGTCACGCAAATGAACTCAGTGAGCACGCCTTACATGTCACACCAAATATGACAATTTAATTACATATTTAATCATGTAATCATGTTAAAATGTCAGTTCTTTAAACCAACAGCATTATGAAATCATACAGATTGTGACACAGCACTGACACCAGGCATACCGTTTAATATACCAGACATACTTCCCCGTATCCCCATATCTCGTGCCTAGTTTTGCACTGGGACCAGCAGCCTTTGGGCCTTGGGCACTTTCTGAAGTTCCAACCAATCAAAGCACATGAAGCCCACAAAGCACAGCTCATTACAGCCAATTCTGCTGAAGGTCACAGCCCACAAATGCATCAGGACACTCGGTTACAACAACTGGAGCGATTATTTTTGACTGACTGTTTTGGGAATACCTGAAAAAATGTCCTCCAGGATTCCACCAGAGCTGGCAAGCGTGAAAGCTTCTTTGTTTTTCTGGTGGAACGTACAACAATTCAGATTATAGCTACGTTTGAATAAAAACCCATTACTAAGTTAGTCCAATGTTCCAGAACAGGGGCTTGTTACAGAAAGCAGGCTTAACAAATCTTAAATTCAGACCCAAGTATATTTGAGATAACTGAGGGCATACTTGGCTTATATTGTTGACCTTTCCGAAATATCGTACAGTTCGGATTTACTTGGTGGTATTTTAGCAAAACCTGAAATGAAACAGAGTTCTCCACGTTGAAATACCTTAAGCTACAACTGAGCAATTCTGTACCAATCTTTTAAAGAGTTATTTTCTTACCCTAGACCACCACCTTGTGGTCTTTGTAATAGCAGCGTGTGATAAAATAGACGTTTTCAACATACTGTACGGTAAACTTTTCAAACATGGCTGTTTATTTTTTAAGGCTGTTAAACACGACAAGTTAAACATGACCTGAGATCGATGGGTTGGATTGTTGTGTGCTGTCAATCACTGCCCGATTTAAGCCAACGAAAAGCATATGCATGGAAAGTGAGTTAAATGTCTTGTTGATTGATGGGGCACAATCCACATGCCCACTGAAGTGCTTAAACCCTCATTCCGCCTTCATAGTTAGGGATGTCGGTGAAAAGTGTTTCCTAGGTTTGATTTTCAATTTCTGCTAAACGCCTTTTTTTGTGTTTTCTGATTTGATGATATCATTTGTACGTGACTAAATATAATCATTCAAATAATTTGTGGAATGCAATGTGTATTTAATATATATATTTATTTAGACTCATGGGAAACAGCTGTTTTTACAGCACAATTTGCATAAAATTTCAATACATCCTGTGGACGACCACATAACCACCACTTGAAAGTGTCTTATTAGCATTTTACATCTAGTGAAAACCCAGACAGATTTTACAGACATGTACAGTGAGAATACTGCTTTACATACATGTACATTTTACATACATGTGCTTTCTCTCTCATTCATTCAGTTTTACATATAAGCAAAAATACTAACAAACCATCAAGGACTCATGCGATAAGCAGCAGACAGACAGCAGACAGTCTGCAGTTACAGAAGCTGATGACATCATTGTCCTGCAGTGACAATGTCTACGTGTTCCAGTGTTGACATGTTACACTCATTTTAGCCAAAATGCAAGATCAGTGCTTCACTCCACAGGGCAACCACGTAGATCAGTAAAAAATAAATAAATAAATAAATAATCATTTCAAAATAATTTTTCACATTCACATGCTCAGTGGCAGACCAAACAAATAATGAAATGTCCTCTGGTATAAAAACGATGCAAGATATTTACAAGGTTACATGTTGGAACCATTTCCTCACAGTTCAGTTTATTTTATTTTTTTTTTTAAGTTCAGCGGTAAACATCAGAGCAACAACGGGAATGGAGATATGGAAACACGAGAAGACATTGGAACAGGACATGTATCCAAGCACAGAGATCATACAATAAATAAATAAATAAATAAACAAACAAAAACAAAATATTCAAGGCATATACATCTGAAACCAAATGTTTGGTCATCTTTCACATTTTTGCAACCATTATTACAAACACTTTTTGAATAATGGAGAAATCACCGCCCAATTATAATGAAATGTTAGACAATGCAAAAACACATTTCCCAGTAGGTAAATATGTCTGTGACGGAAAGAGCACGTATGTAACACGCTAGCTGCTTCTCTTTGCCTCGTGCTGAATAAAAACACTAAACTGAAAAATGGAAATGCAAACATTAATAAGCTCACTCCATGCACACCCAGTGTGAATGTAAAAAACAGAAAATATTACAATATGCATTTCTTCTCAAATAATACAGAAACTTTATATATATGTAATATATATATAAATTTTTATATATATATATATGTGCTGTTTTCAGTTTGTTAAGGAAAGGCATCTTTGCCATGTTGCATAGAAGGATTGAAAATTACACTAACAGAATCCATGAATTTGGTTTCAACATAAGATTGGCACATGTGAAATTATCCATTCTATCGTCCCACAATTTCCCAGGTAAATAAATTTTAAAAATTATGCCTGTTGTCAAGACGGAGCAGGTGTCCCGCTATGTAAGGCTATCTTTTCATGGTAACTAAGACTACACATGGGAAAATACGTCAATGATGCGCCAAAGGTCCCACAGGGCCACAGAAGGGGTTAATCTCTCAGGTACGACAAATATGACCAAAGAAAGAGGGGGGAAAAAAAAAAACAAACAAAACTTCAGCAAAAAGTGACAATCTGGACCTGATTTTCAGCCCTAAAATATTGCAAAGCTGCTGCACTGTTCTGCTAAGACAAAAAATATGGGTGGTAATCTTAACTGAAAAGATACCAAGACATATATTCATTTCCATACAGCACGTAACAATCACCGAGTACGACCCGATTAACACCACCTCCTCCATCATCTATCGCCCTGCCTACAATGAGAGCACATATGTGAGCATGTTTCCTTATGGATCGGCAGCTGACAGGTGACGCTGCTCTGCGTTTCCCTGACAACGGGAATCAGGGTTGTGAAGCTTCTAAAAGGTGTGACAATATTTGAATGACCCAGAGGAGCTCATCGGAAAGTCATACACTGTCCCTGCCAAAAGCCCTTATTTTCAGTAATGTTAAGTGTTTTTTGTCATCATTTTTAAAGCAACATTTACAGGAATAGGCTGGATCAAGCTGTGATTTTGACTATCACGTAGTAGCATCTCTAATTCATTTCCAGGTGTACATTTTTTGCCAGATGTGCTGCATAAATTGTGGTGCAAAACTTCACATTTGTGCTTCATGTAATGAGTTCTAATGTTAAACAGCTCTTGTAATCAGATCATCTTTATGCCTTATGACTGCAACCTTGAGCATTCTCTATCCCTTCTGTCCAAGGTATACAGAATATGTACTGGGAATAGATTATACAGATAATACACATCATCTGGGGGGGAGAAAAAAAAAAAAACAAAAACAGACAAACGGACGCATAGAAGCTGCTATGCTAACGGACAGAAAACAAATGCTAGCACGTTGATTAAGGCCAGATGAAAAGCAGTGGGACTACTCTTACTGTGTGCACAGTCACCTTGTATCAGCACATTCATGGAATTGGTAGCAGCTTGGGACCTGTGGACGAGGTTTCGTTTAGCATCTACCGTAGCTAAGCCTTGGAGCCTGGAATACGTTCTTATGCTTTCGTTTGCAACCGAAGAAAAGCTCATGGCTGAGATGAGATGTGCAGCCTTGCCCGCTTGCCCATTAGCGGCCATCCTTCTTTCGCCTGCGTTTCGTCTGCGCACGCAGGCCTGACACGGGTAAGATGACGCAGGTCCCGTTCGTCTAGCCATAGCAGCTCCACAGGGTCCGCCGCTCCACGAGGCCCCGACGCCTCACTGGGGCTCAGAGTCCCTGTCACCCTCACTCCCCAGGGAACACAGCCGTGGGCCCATGGGCCTGTGAGCATCCCCTAGGGGTGGGACTGAGGGGAGCTGGCCAGAAGCTTGTGCCAGCTGGCACTCCGTTTCTTCAGGTCCACTTTGTCCAGCCAGATGTAGGCCTCTCCCACCAGAGTCTTCTTCACAAACTTGCCTCCATTGGACACTAGGAAGAGCTGAAAGAGTGGAGAGGGATTAGCATAACAAGTGGGCCATTTTGTCTACAAGACAGCAATGTCCCCACCCCTATCCCTCTATGGAAGCTCCATCCATCCATCCATCCATCCATCATGCTCTATCGTACCTGGATGGAATGCCCTGCGGGATTCAGTGTGAAGCGGAATGTCTCATTGAAGGATGGCTCGCGATCGTGCCTACACACTCGCGTCTTCTTCTTGATCACCTTCTTCTGTGTAGCCACGTTGACCACGTACAACTTCACATATAAATCTGCCGCAGAAGAGCCATCAAACAGCTCAGTACATTATAACACGGAGCATCACAATGACCAACTACTTCTGTGCAAGGTACAAAATCGGCAGAGAGGAGAAAGCAGAACAGGGCGGAAGAGATCTTATCTTCAGTCCTCGACATTAAATGTTGATAAAACATGAGGCATCGAGCAGCCTGCTAACTCTTGTGTGGAGCCGCAGAATGGTCTTGCAGGGTGGCATACCTGGGAGATGGTCAGGAGACTTGAACTTGTAGGTGATGTTCCTACACTGGAGGATCTCCACAACGAGTTGCTCACCCTCCGGCTTTGTTTCCTTCTTCAGGGCCACCTTAATTTCCCCCATCGCCTGTGTCTTACCTGGCACACAAGACAGCAGCGAGTTCAAGTCCAGTCAAGTCAAGTTTTTATGTCACGTGTTCCGGAGAGCAAAGTGAAAATCTTTTGCCAGAGTGGCAGGGGAGGAGACAGGGCATGGGGGGTAAAAACACACAACAAATTAACAATAAAAACAGTGCAATACAGGCGGCAGGGTAATGGGGGGTTACAGTGCATACACATAAGGTAGTGCATCAGACAGCACAGTGCAAAATTACAAACAATAAGCAATAGTAAAAAAAAAAAAAAAAAAGTGTGTTGAATCGGGGAGTATTAAGTGCAGTACTAGACCAGAGAAATTCTGAGGGGACTCTGAGCTCCAGTGAGGCATCAGGACCTCGTGGAGGGGCAGACCCTATGGGCACGGTGAGGCTAGAAGAACCAGAGTTCACATTAACACTGCCCAGGAATACGTATTTTTTATTTGAGAGTATTTTAGAATGGCTGGAAGAGCTTTTCACACATTGCACAGGTGGAGAAGGATGAATCCTTCATAGCAGACCTTCTTCACGATTTCTTCAAAGCTTCACGACAGCTGCCCCTGAAACGTCTGATAGGCCACCTGCACGCCCTCGGCAAAACACCTTTAAAGTTAATCATATTTCCCGGGAAAGTTACAAAGAGCTTTCGTGAGTCAGAGTGCTTTTTGTGTCTAATACGTCAAAGGTTTGGACAACCCCCTATAAATTTGTGAGGCCAAATGCAGCTGGATGCAACGGATAAAGTTGCTAGTCCATGTTTTGCAAGAAAACAAGGATAACTGTCATTTCACACACCTAGAGAGTGTGCCAGCATGTAAGTATTTAAGTTTTTAAACACAGATGATTCAGACTTTCACATAGTTGTGACTCAATCTTTTATATTGCATATAACAGCTGATATTAAAAGAACAATACTGACCCCTTGTGGCCATCTTAAAAATGACGGGGAAATAAAACGGGTAGCAATGTTCAATCGAACAGCTTTATTTCCGGTTTTGAGAGGGAATTCGAGAAACAAGAAGGTAAACATGTGCAACTCATCAGGGCATTACAAAAAAACCATGGTTAAACTTACCAGACCTTTGACTTTTCATGCTTGGTCACCTACAAAGGGCTGGTTCGGTTTCTGACAGTGGTATCAATGGCCAGTGAGCTATCATATTAACTGGCCTCTCATTGCTCCATTAGCTCTGCTTTCCGAACCTGATCAGTCTCTGGTTCTAGCAGTAAAATTATCATGTTAACGGCTTCATCCCTCTGGACTCAGGGACGACTCACAGCACAAATGAACTTAGGTGCCTCAAATGCTAATGAGAGCCGGCATGGAGAAATCTGCCGAGCATTCCGCAATAGAAATGCTAATGCTAACTCTATGTACACAGCCCCTAAGTCATAGGACCCCAGATGAGTCGCGTGTTAAGCCACCGAGACGTCTGCTCATTATTTCATGGCTTATGCTGGTGAGAAAGGAGGCTAATAGCTTGCTGGACACAACAATCGACACACACTGAGGGAATGAGAAGTTGATTTGAGTTTAGTTTGATTTGGTTGAAAGCAGCTCAGTGTGTGACTGCCAGGTGAGCCATTTCCCTCTGCGGTAACAGGAGCTGCTGAAATATAGACAGATATGAATGGAGCCCCTTTCCTAATGCAGTGTCATCATACAGCATGGCTGTAACGGTGAAGGTGGGCCACACTTCAAGAGGATGTTTACATCCCCAGCCGCTCCGTGTGCTGGTCTTACCTGTGTTGTCTCCAGAACTCACGTAGTCCAGCTGCACGCCATTTGTCCCATTAGGGATCGTCTTCCCGCTGCTCAACAGTACACAAAGCTCACATTGGCATGTTGAAGTGCGACAAATTCAGATTCAAACGCTATTAATGACAAAGGATAATAAAGAAGTCTTCTGCCCTATTATTGTAATTATTATTCCGGAGTCAAGCAGAGAAGTGAAGAACTAGATAATGTTTACATAAAACGTTTCAGGCACTTCTAACAATTCACAGGCGTTCAGGAGGTAACCAATGGGTCTGTTCCTCCTATGGCTACCAGTGAGAAGCTTTAACTACAGTTTCACTAAAAAACACGAGCAGGCGTACGCGGCACTCACATCTGCGGCACCTGGAAGATGGCGCTGTCCACTGCGTCGGCGCCATCCTCCTCCTCCAGGTTGAGGTCGCCGCCGGCGAAACCGCTGACCACGGAGGTCGTTTTCACAGTGCCGGTGGCCGCCTTCGAGGTAGGCTTTGCTGCGGGATAGACGAGAAGCAGCCTCAGAAGACAGCCCGCCGTCCGGCAGCGGCACTGCGCCGGCTCGCAAAGCCGTGAGTGACCAATGAGGAATGACTAAGGAACGAGATGCTCTGACATCCTCTGCGTACCTGCCAGCACGTGCTAAACTTTTAGCAACCGGCCCCTACATTATTTCAAACATGTCACTCGTGGAAACTGACAGCAAAGACACGGACTGGATCCACACCTTTATAGCGGTCAAAATGAGTCAGATACGAACAATAAGCTACAGATAGTTTATATGGAGAGAACTGCCGTAAACTGAATCTGGAGTCTGATTAACGGCCAATACTTGTAGTGCTATACTCTGCTCAGTAATCTACTCCTAGGTTCATGAAAGTGTTGTAGTAAGTTATCTTAAACTAAATTCAGCAGTCAATTAAATTCATTTCACTTTAACACTATTTGGTCTATGCCTGGTGTAAAAAATGACATTTTCTGAAACTGCAGTCATGAGCATTATGTAATTAAACTGTCATCTGATATATTATCAGGATATTTACAACCAGTTGTCACTGTAGGGGATTTTGTTAATTTTCCAAACTGCTCATTCTGTGCAGGGTTGCTAGAGCCTATCCCAAGCAGCATCGGGCACATGGTGGGGGACACCCTTGAATGGGGTGCCAACCTGTCACAGGGCACAGTCATGCATGCACTAGGGGCAGTTTAGAAATGCCAGTCAGCCTAAACTGTGGAAGGACACTTAAACAGAACATGAAATTGAACATGGGGAGAACACACAAACACCATGGGCACAGGGTGGAGGTGGGATTCTAACCCCCAACCCTGGAGGTGGGAGGCAGCATTGCTAACCACCGAGCACCATGCCCATCACTGTAGGACGTTTCACATTGGAAAATGAGGAACATTTAAAATGTAATCAGTTCCATATTAGCTATCAAATAGTCATATTACAAGTCGTATTCGTTTGAACACAATTATTCTGTTCATTTTTGTGGGGCATATAAAGAATGATATATAATTGCGTGATTCTTCAGGGACCAAATAATGCTTAGTATACATTGACCCAGAGTTTATTGACACAATTTATATATCTCTGCTGCTATTTGCAAAAACACATCTTCCATTGGAAAGATAAATACACAGCCATCTACTTACCCAGAAGGTATCGATATTAATGAGCCTTGGACCACGCTTTAAAGATATTCTTTGAAGATATTGTTTGGGTGACAGCCTCCCTGATACCTCATGACCTTTCTGGGTCATCAGGTGACTCGCATCTGTGCTGCGATTGGCTGTCAGTGAATTGGTGTGGCTCCTCTGATCAAGAAGTATGCAGGGTCTGACCAGCATATTGCCTGACTCTCAGCTTATTGCTCTGCTCATTTCCATCACTTTCAGTGTGAATAATCAGCTCTCCGGCCTGTCTCTTCATTAATTAGACTCCATTGAGCTGTTGGTTGAATTAATTCTGCAATTCAAATCACATTATTTGACTATGCCAACTGAAGATGAGAAATTGCTAGATGTTTCTAAATATCTTTCGCATTACCCTTCAAAATGAATAAAGTCCATTATTTAATCAATGATTATTTGTGTACAGTCCTTGAACAATTAACCAATGAACAGATAAAACAAATATAATTAACAATTCATCAAATAGCAGGACTGTATTTTATGAGCTCATACATTTTTGCTTTTCATGTGATTGAAAGATTGCAGCAAACCCTCAACGAATTAGCTGAGGTGCATTAAATTGTGGGACACGCCTAATTAATTAAGCGCTAATCTGGACCAAAAACTAGCCTACACAGTGATTTTTGAGAATCTGAGAGGAGAACAGCGATACTTTAGAGCATCGTTAATGAATGTCTCACTTGGTCTCAATAGTCACAATCTGACCGATGTTGTAGGCCCTCAGTGGCAACCATGGACTAAACCATGCTGGCAGACTGGTCTAGTTCCGCCCATGAAGCATGCTGGGACGTCTTCCTGTTTAATCACGGAAGCTTTTCGAGAAACACAAACAGGTTTTCCGACCATGCTTCAGTATATGTGAAACACCGATGTTTAATACAGCAAACCCCAATCCAGCTTAAAGGCCTTTCCATTTCAATAACACTCCCTTTCTTAACAGTCGGCTCGATAAACCTACAGGCAATGGATTCGATAACAATACTTTTATAGGCCATTTGTACAAGTATACAGGTACTCAGCAATTCTATGGTTGTGGCATATCCCATTTTGCTCTCCATGAGACACACATAAACACAGGCGACGGCGATGCTTTGGGTTGGAGTGCATTTATTCAGCGCCCATGGAGCAGTTCTTGGGGATAAGAGCCTTGCTCAAGTACCCAATAGTAATGTGATCACTCTGTAGGCAGCAGGATTTGAACCCGTGACCATCTGGACAAAGATGCAGACTCCGAATCGGTGTAGCTACACACTTCCACCTGTGTTGGTCTTTACTTAGCAGGTTTTCATTTTCACTTCTCATTTAGTGTATGAAGAAAACAGAAAAGGTAGTCTGAGTAAATCGAGGCAGCACCTAGATTAAAACCAGGCCATCTTCTGTGGTGACTGGCTCCCATCCATTTATCCTACATGACTGGCTATACTGCTGCCTGAGCTCTATTTTAATTGCCCTTATTAACTGTTTTAATTGTCGTTTGACATACCTTCTGCTGATATAACCACTCAGTTCCCCCTGTCCCCCATGATGAGAGAAACGGTAAAAAAGAGACTCAAAGTATCCATTCTGAGGAATTTACAGGAGTGACCTACTTGCTTGGGGCCGGAGCAGCTGGATGGCTGGTTCGGAGGTTGCCACGGCAATGCCAGCATCTTCCAGGTGGCCCTGGGCTACGCTGCTCTTGCTCTGGCTGCGGGAGGGCTCGTACGAGCGCAGCTGTCCCTCAGAAGAGGACTTGGAGCTTCCAGGACTGCTGTGGGACTTTTCGATGGTGGGAGCCGGCAGGTCTGTAGGTAACGATGGAAACCAACAAGTCGAATATCAGTGCGTTGTCTTTAACTTGTGACTGTGGTAGGGTGGAGCAGTGGCTCACACTTCCCAGACTGGGGGTTGGTTTCCTGCCCACGCTATGGTGGCGTGGACTTTGCATGAGCCACCAGTCTTGTGCCTGTATCCTCCAACAATCTGAAATCATGCAGTTAAGCAAGTCTGAGTCTCTTATTTGCCTGACGTGTGTTCGTGCACAAGCGGCCTGCAGTAAGCTGGAAACCTGTCCATATCGCTCACAGCCCTATGTAGCCTGGGATTCTTTTTACTTATGTTGTGTTTGCACTGGACTCTGCGTGTTCATGCCCTGCTCCAGTCCATGTTGACAGCATCCATTGCAGGACTTTAGCCTGTATCCAGACACAAGGTGAGCGCTTTAATTGTTGTGCTTCTCTCTGGCTCCAGTAAAGTCTGCTTGCTTCTCCACACTTCCTCTTTCCCACTCTCCGGCTCCTAAATTTAGACCTACTGTGAGACACTTTGTCTGGAGAGGATGCTAAATTTAACTGGCATCTGATTAAAGGAGGAACCCGAGGACAAAGACTTCTGCCCTTCAAGCCGGACATGCCACAGCAGCACCTGGCTAATGAACGGAACAGCCCTGTGAAGATGTCATGGACAGGATCCAGCTGACGTTTCCTCAAATCGTCGCGGCACTGAAACTTTTCATGGAGGTGAATGGAAACCCGGGGAGGCCGACAGTTGGCCAGCAGGCTCTCTTGCTGCTCCCTCAGAGACATGACGAAGGTACTACTGCCAATGACAGCCTTGAACTAAGGTCCTAACAGTTCTGTTCTGTCCATGAATCTGTGTCTGTCTAGACGGATGTTTTACGACCCCTCTCACATTGGGGGCCACGTTCACAGGCCTAGTGATTTGGAGTTTACCAAGGACAGATGCTGTGGGCTGACCTCCTCACGTGAGTTAAAAACAGCAAGACACCCAAAATGCAGGGAAATTCAACTAGAACGAGAAGTATGGAGTTTTTGGGTGATCGTCGGTGGACCGATGTACCTTTGGACTGATGAGGGAAGACGCCATGGCTTCGACTCTTGATGACAGTGGACTTGGTGCCCGGACCACCCTGACCTGAGTGGGCACGACCGTGCTCGATTGTCTCAGTCTGCTCCTTCAGGGGCAGCCAGTGGGGGAGGTTGTCCAGCTGTACTGTGTTTGACAGATCAATCAGCACCTACAGGCCATGGGCAGAGGGTCAGGGCATCAGTCTGTGTGCATGTGTGTGTGGTGAATCGACCACACACACATTGTGCCTGGAAGCTGTTTAATTTAAACTGAACATGGATGTCTTGATGCCAATTCCACTGTAGAAATGGCACAAAGGTAATAATACTGATGTAGACACTCACTTCACCCAGGAAGTCGTTAGATCCCATGCGGTCATAATCCCACACGGTGACTTCCAGAGTCTTCTTCTTCAGCTGCGGTTTAAGACAGCAACATGACAACAGCGCTCACAATAACCATGCAGTCAGGTGTGAATGTAATCATTCGCTCCCAGCAGGGGTCGCTGTGCTTGCAGGAGGAACTGAGATCTCCTTCAACTGTAGTTCTGTACTAAGAAACAGAAGATATCAAGGCCTAATTCACCTGGAAACACAAGCGTCCTGCGAGTCTTCCAATTAACCTTAAACTTTTGCTTCTCTGGTTTCCATCTCCAGGTTAAATTAGCATAATTTAGATCAAGAATTGATAGAAACAATAAACAGAGAACGTGCCAGTTAAAACTACACCAGAGGACGAATTCCACGCCAGAAAGCGAGAACACTGGACCACAACGCTGACTGCGAGCTGCTCGCGTGTCCAATGAAGCACCATAAAATAGCGACGCGCCAAAAACATCAGCTTTTAACGGGCACTTTGAGAGCCACCACGAGTCTGCACATGCAAGCATGATACAGCAATATACAGAACAGCGATATGTACTTGTTCCAGGTGGATGTTTTTGTAAATGACTGTCTGGTTCCACTCTGGGTTCAGGCTTTTATACACAGACTTGCTTCTTCTCTTGTTCTCGGCACTGCAAAGGGGAGACCGACAGAGTACACAGGGTGGATATACGTATGAACACGTTTATGCGAAAGAGCTGGCGACTTCAGAACCGAGGCAGGTGGGATTATCTTGAGCGGTCAATCACTGCCTCGGTTAATCAGATAAAAGTCACAAGAATTAGCATTAGTCAGCAGTTTCAACCTGTCTGAAATGTTGTCCTGCTATAATGATGGTAAGTCATTTACAATATATTGTTATTATTATTATTATCCCACTCCCTATTAGCCAACACTATACTTTAGTCAGGCTATAGATAAAAAAAGCTTCAGAAGGAGTGCAGGCTTGGGAAGGAAAAAGTGATGTAGCCTGTTGACCGTAGAAAGTACGCATCAAACATAAACGTGCAAGCATGTGGAAAAAGCTGGCTGTAAACACAACCTACAACACACACATGCGACAAACGTGCACTCGCGTGAAACATAAAGAGCAGTGTGGTAGAAACGGGCAATCTGATCGGCCTCTGCTCAAGGCTACAGAAGCCGACGGCTATCGCCGTGAACTCGAGATCGTTTGCATCGATTCCCGTCTGCTTTAGCAGAAGGCCCGCGGTGATTAAGTCTGGGCCGACGGGGGTGGCTGCATGCGGCACGCTCAACCACAGAGGAACGGAAAACCCAGAGTCATCACTTTACCTTGCATTCTGGACAACCATCACTTGGCTGAAAAATCCATTTTGGGTTTGCAGCAATTTACAGATTAAAAAAAAAAAAAAAAAAAAAAACAGGTGGTAAATGCCAGCTGAAGTAAAACAGGACACAAGGCTACAGGCCAGAAGTAAATGAAATAGGCAGGCATGTCGACGAGGTGATTAATATTTAAGGTGGACCAAGCCGGGTGATCACCCTGAGTGAGTGTGGAGATAAACAAACAAAAAAAAACTGTCCTCTTTGTTCAGGGATAAAGAAACATCCACGATGAATGGTGGGGCTATTACCAATCAAACGGCAGCAAAGTTTGTATAAGCTTTATCAGTGGATATGACATCCACCAATGAGCAGCGTCTGTCATTGTACAGACACTGAAGTGACAAAGGGAGGGGCACCCAAAATTAAAGCTGTCTTTCAATGTGAGGATGATATAGAGAGATTACCGAAAACCCACAACGGCACCCCTTTTTCAACGAAGAGCGACTAGGTGCTGCCAGAACCTGGGTCTGCCTCAGAGCGAAGTTGCCGACTTTCGGATGGGACGTGAATTTACAACATGTAATTGTGCAATATCAGTGTGCGAGACAACGCCCCCTGTAGTGCGGCTACAGAACGCAGCTACGCGTAGCCTGCGGGGGACAGTCGGCTAAATACGTAAAGAGATGCTCGGTCCTCGCCGTTTTCAAGGCACTCATCGTGACACAAGCAGAAATGCAGCAGTGCATTGCACATGCAGTGTGCCATGCTTTCCAAAGGCCTTCATCAAAACCTGCCACGGTGAATGGCATTGAAACACTTCTGGCGGACATGGTGGACGGAGGGGAGGGGGGTCACTCACCCCCTCCCAGGCAGGAGGTACACTTTGACAAAAGGTTCCGAAAAGCCGTTGCTGTCCCTGGGGAAGAGGTTCCTCGCTTGCAGGACGTGGACAACAAGATTGCCAAGATTCCTGTCATAGTTGATTTGAAGCTGTGAAATGAGATTGGGAGAACTGATTTGTGCAATAATGCCGTTTAGCAGCAGAGAAATAAAGAAAAAGATAAATGAACAAAACATAGAGATGATCGATAAGCACAATTCTGCTAAGCTACTGCAGAAGGCGGAGGCAACGAGACTTAATAGCAAGTTAAAAAATATAGAATATAGAATAGCATGGCTGTCAAGAAACTAGTCCAGCAATCACTGTGAAGGAATATTCATTATACTGTAGGGACAGTTTATATTACACTAGAAAACACAGGAATATACACGTTACCTGGATATCACCTGTTATCGGATGTGTGTAGGGCTTTGTCGCTTCTGCAGGCTGAAAAATGACATCAATAAAGTGATCTAGAGCGCCCTTAGCAACACCTTAGATTGTACATGTCACGATCGATGGGGTGTCTCACCCCCATTTGAGAATAAATTTACATTTTCGCCACATTTTCTAGCCAACTGTGTCACAACCACTTCGGAACTGTCATGAAATCATCACGATGCTCACACCATATAACACAAGTATGTCCTGGACCCTTAAGTTATCTGGATATTTTGGAATAGTCAAAATCCTGTGAGCTTAGCTCCACCATTTTGAGAAGTTGAATAAATGCATGATTCTTTTTAATTTACTTGTTATATTTACAACTCTGTTAAGCTTACACACAGCCCTGGGACCTCAGTAAGCCAGTGGTGTTTACACTAAATCAAAGTATGTGGATAGGAGAGTGAAGCCAAAATCTGCACTCTTGGGAACTCACAAAGGACACCAGCAGATCTCTGTTCTTGCATGAATTATGTAGGTTAATAATCCCCCAGGGTGCATTTTTAATATGTGTGTTAACTCCCTTTCATAAGCACACCCCTGGTGCTCCTGTTCAAACCCAACAGAAACCCTTTTGGGGCATTAAGTCCTATCTGACCCTCAGAGGATTAGTCCAGCATCTTCAGGTCAACAACCTTCAGCATGCTCCCAGTTCAAGCAGGTGGATGAACGTTAAACATTCAAAACACGTCATGAAACTAATTCTAAAGATTAGAAGACTAGGTGTCCTCTGAGGAATTTGAAGTCGGAAAACCTACTCATAAAAGTGTTCGGCGTTGAAATAAATATCTCTCAAAGCTGTCATTATCATTGCTGTGACAATGAATAAAACAAACTTAGTCCTAAATGGGTAGATCAGCTTGGGGCTCAGGGTGGTGTAGCTGGGGAAAGAGACCTTTCAGGACGTAAACTAAGCTGAAATACGTTTGGGAACAAAGATCAGGAAACCCAGCTGACGAGCAAATCAAGATCCAAGTGGTGCAGAAACGGTGCTCGGGGCACCTCCTGAAGAACATGGAAACCTTTTTCGTGATCTTCTGGAAAACCTGGTTCGTGTACAATATGTGGTCAGTTTCTTGTAAATTGATATTGCTGATGTTTACTCGCCGAACAGCAGCCTCGGGGGGGGGATGGAGGTTGGTCTACTTGCCTTGCTGCTGTGCCGCTTCTTGCTGACGGAGGGGGACCCCAGCTGGCCCGGGACGTGAGCGGGACCCAGGTGAGCATGGGGTCCTTTCTCTGAGGTGGATACGACTGAAGAAGGCACCTTCGGCTGAGAAACCTTCTGCAGTTCAGCGCTCAGCTGCTTCCGGTCAACTGCCAGGGACCTCTGTCCATCTCCTAATAATGCGTCACATCAATAAATATGTTACATACGGGGCTGCCCACAATGCACTGCATCAGCACTAAGCTCTCGAGCTAGTGAAGAGAAATACACAAAGCAAAACCCTTTTAAATGCATCTAAAAAAAGCCTTCCCAGCATTTATATGTGGTCCATTGAGATTTCTGGACAATCCCTAATTCACCTTGATGGAGGTCGCTATCTTTGTTACTTTTAGCTGGAGTCACTGATCAGGCACACTAAGACTGTGCTTCTTGCTCCTCAAACCCGACGCGTTTCAACTCCAGCCCCCTCATCTCAGTTGCGACACCTGATGTTTCTTCGGTGTGAGCAGACGGCCAGTCCGTCACAGTGTTACCATGAGGAATCATGAAGGAGTTCTGAGGCATGACGCAGGGTCTATCTGGTCATCGTATACCTACCAGTCTTTGATTGGTCGAAGAGTTCCAGGCACTGAAGGTGATTTGAGTCTGACAGCATGTTCAAATCCCTTAAAGAAAGTATGGAACAGCAATATCATTTTTATAAAACACCATGCATGAATGCCACAAATTATGACACCAGCCTGGACATTACCCTGACATTTTAGCAACTCGACTGAGTTTTGTGTAATATTACCATCCTGAGATTACCGTTTGTGCTATACAATGACAATCCAGTACTCGGGCAGAATACATCAAGTAATCCATGAATCGTTCATTCAAGCTTTCATATTAAAAGATAAATGAAGGTGGGTGTTTGAGGAGGAAGGCTAGGGATGACTCACATTCTGACACAGATTTCCACTTCACCACACGATTGAGCTACGATGCCCCGGACCTCCTCGTGGGTTTTGCCAGTCAGAGAAATCCCATTCCATTCCAGGACCTGCATTCCTGTACAAAGACAGCAAAATTCTGGCACGAATGCGTACAAACGATTTCATATGAAACAGAGGAAGTGGGTGTCTCATCACGTCCATTTCCTTCTGTATCCGTTACCACAGAACTTACCTGTTTCTTAAAGGTTTCTGTAACTTTCACCAGTTTTATCCAGATGTAAATTAGGGCATTCAGACTTTTACTCGCATACTCCTAGACCAGGTTTCCCCCATGTTTTCAAATAAAAGAGCAAATGAACGAGCACAACGCCTTAGGAAAGCGACACGGCATGACAATGGATATGCCGGCCGGACTCAGAGTTTGGGTACAGGCGCAGGGTGATTGCGAAAAATCTGGGTGCTGACCTGAAACCTTACAGCACATCAGTCAGGACCACAGTGGAAAAGAACACTGAATTGAATTATAGGTTCGGAACTGAAAATGAACCTCGGGCCAACTTTATTAATTAAGTAACGTACATAACCATAAATTAAGGTCTCCTGACTTTATGTGTTCCCTCAGATAAATAGACCCTGTGATTTAGTGCGTCGGTCTCTCTCTGAAGGCCTTAATTTCAGACTGCGGAAGTCCGCTGAAGCGCAAAATAGCGAGCTCAACGACCCAGGGCACTGTACTCGGCGTGCCATTGGCTGACGTGACCTCACTCATCATTAGTTTTTGTGCCGTTTTACCAGACCGCCATGGGAATCATTTCACGAAGCCTGAATCCAGATGACCCCTTTGACCCCAGGACATTTTGTTTTATAACAAGTTTGTCACGTGACATTCTTTTGAAGATCCTGGCACTAGCAAGGGTGTAACATTAAATGTAGCCTCAGAAATATGTATAAAACACAACCCAGATTATAACACTATCACCTTGTAAAGGACTAGCCATATAAATATAGTGCATTGATCACACTATAGACTTTTATTAGATAAGTGGTTGGGCTATATCTGGATGCTTTAATTCTCTTAAGCATTGTTCTTCAATACTGTAACTTTAAGCGTTTAATGAGAGAATCTCTTGACTGGAAAAGTCAGCACTGACTACCAGCATTCTGGGCCGAGTCGTAAACTCTTAAGTGCGATGGTTACGGAACATGACTGATCGATTCTAAGCTCTAGATTCTTCTCAAATGTTCTCCCCAGACACTCAGCGACATTTGAGAAGGACTTCGGCTTTCCGTGCCTCGTCTTCGTCTGTCTCGGGGAGAAGGCGAGGCCGACAGAAAACCCAGCGACAGCACAGCAAACACAGCACTCCCACACACATCACTTACACAGGTGACACCCTGTCTCCGAGCACGCCTTTCGTTAAAGGTGCAGTTCTTCAGCTGCGTGGAACGATGGGATGAATGATTTCACCGGCTACACAACAGCTGAGTCAAAATACACAAACAAGGAGAAAGTGCACACCTCACACCACTTCAGGTGGTCTTACACACGTCCTCATCATTCGCCTATTCCCGAGTATCATTTATCCGATCTCTCACCTTTTTGGGGGTTCATATAATTTCACAACAAAGGCTAAAAAACATGACCTGAAATGTTTTCTCTGCATTGATTTCCACGTTTGCCTTAAGTAAGTCAGAGACAAGACAATCCAGTGGACCAAGGTCAGTGAGCAGACACCGTAAACTGGCTTCTGCTTTATTATTTTTCATGTATCGGCAAAGTGCAACTCGCAATTCTTAGTCCTGCCTTTCCCATCAGTGGACATGTCCTAATATGGCTGGCAGCTGAAGCCGCTGCTGTCTTGAAACTGATCTGAGCTCAGTACATCTGGGGACTTTGCATATTCCAAAACAAAGACAGAGTGAGGGAAACTGCTGTCAGGAACCTTACGTGTCCAAACTGAAAGATTTTGGACCCTCTGGGCTGTCTGATGAACACTGACCTATCTGACTGTCATCAATGTGGTACAGATGCTCAGATCCAGGACTTCGACCCTCTAACCTCATTTGTGTGACTGTACTGCTGTACTCTCCTCCATCTCTCCCTACAGATCGTGTCTATTTTACTCTATGACAACATTAAGTCACCGTTTTTCTCTGATACATGGCCTGATTTAAAGGAACACTGACATACAGTGGTTACATCCACACATCGTGAGAAGGGTTAAAACAGAAGTAAAATCACTAAATCTGAATGTCATGACTTTGAATGAGAAATGTAGATCCAAAAATGCGTCACGTCTCGGAACAGCAGCAGAGTAGCCTTACCTTCCACAATCTTTCCGGTGTGTTCTATGACAGATCCGGGGAAAACCTCTGCAACGTACGCCCCAATCTCCCTGCTGTTTCCAGGGATCACCTTCCCACCAACCACTCGGATCCCAAGTCCAGCACCTGCAAAAAGCTACACTGAGACTTGGCTGTTCAGCCCCCGATAGACATTTTCACCACTCTTGTAGAACAATAGACCCAGGCATGATTTTTAATGAAAGATTAGCACCATTAGAGTAAATTACAGCAGGTCATATAAATAGCAGAGACGCCTTATATGTTTTTTTTTTTTCCCCCACTTTCTTATGGACGGGTTTAATAAGTTTGCACAGGCAACGGTTTTTAGGTGCAAATCATTAATTGGCACAGAATTGAGGGAGGTGGGGATTTAATGACTATGACCACCGGATGAGCAGAGGGAGCACAAGATATCAGGCTAAGTTTAGAGCCCAAACTAGCATGAAAGCGAACCCAGAGCCAGCCGCCCTTCCTCCTCCTACATGTGCCCCTGTATATCCTACCCCTGCGATGTCTGTCACCCGAACACATGGTGAACCCGACTCTCGTTCCCATATCTCACCGTGAAGCTGTTTCACTGCCCATTACTCAAATAGCACAGAGACCTACTCGAGCAACACCCTTGGGAGAGATCCTCACATAGCCGACACCGCATAAATCCGTAGATGGACTTTTTCCCCAACCCTACGTCTGACTGTAGCTCTGACTCTAGGTTACGCGTAGCCAGTCAGTGGGATGGACATTTGTATTTTTGGTTGCCACGGGTGAATGATCGATATATCAGACATCCCCAATTCCTTGACTACGCCACTTTACCTGACAGATGCCTTCCCAATAAGACCACACCTTGACAGTGAAGCCTTTTGAAGGATAAACTTTGCACAAGTTATATACATTGGCTAAAAAGTTAATTCCGTGCCTGTCAATTTACTGTAAATCTGACTCATCCAGTTTAAAGAGGCATGGGTAAAACTGCATTACAAGATAAAACAACGCACTGATTATTTAAAGGTGTTTAAAATCATATCCCCACCAATCTCTAATTTCTTGTCTGATGACAGTTGATTAGACTCAGATCATGGATATGTAAGTGTAAAAAACTGCATGCAAATCATGCATGTTAAAACACACGCACCTGACACGCTGTGGTCGTTCGGATCTCTCTGCATTTTGACTCTATTGTAGGCGTAAGGGTAGCTACGTCTCAGCTGGGGAAAAGCAGAAGCATTTTGAATCCCATTGTCTGAGGAGTGCCAGTCACGTAGCTGGTTTCCCATGCGCAGTATATAAGCATCCCACGCACTGACCTCCTGATGTCCTGAGAACCACGTACGCAAGGAAGAGGAAGTAGAACGATGCCTTTACCTCACCGTGCTGAAGGATCGGCTTGTGTATCCCCAGCTTCCAGTGTGCTGCACCACTGTCCACGGCGTGTGCTGTGAGGGGCCGGCTGAACCAGTCCGTATCTTCTTGCCGCAGGCGGTAGACATCGGGAAACGGGTTTTAGAAATCAGTCACCTTGTCTCCAAGCAGCTAACAGTGACACACATGCACATGCGTGTCCTCACATGGCCTTGGCCAGCTGACAAACCACTCGTGGAAGACCAGCAGGGGGCGATACGGAAGAGGGCTCGGAATGCAATGAGAAAGGGAATGACAAAAGGGAATATGACATTTCCACAGACTGATTACATTTTATATTTAATATGACTTATAAAGGCCTTTTATTGATAACGTGTTATCAATTAAAATAAAACAAAATCCCTTAATGGCCAGGAGTCAAAAGGACCCTGCAAATGTAAAGTGAAATCCTTCAAATTGAGATGCAGGCGATAATTCAGACACAGCGCATAATGTTTGTCAAGCCAATCAATACGCAGACCAGTTCTGGCTTTTGGAAACGTCACGGTGTCTGTTCAGCCGTTTCCATAAAATCCTTTTTGAATGGGATTTACATTTCAATGTTCATCTAATCATGAAGTTTTCTGAGGAACCTAACTCTCCATAGAGTGAAAAACTCACAGCTTCTAATCTAGGTTACTTTCACAGTTTCATGTTATGTTTCTTAAGCATTGCAGTAAGTGACAAATATCTTCATTTTGGCCGTTACCCTATAAACGTGCCCTAATAATGTCATAGACTTACGTTCTAGGTAAGTTGTCATGGTTTCTACTAGGCGTGTGTGGCTGAGGATGGGACATGTTCTTAATGGTACTGGAGGTACATGTGGTGGGACCAAAGGCACTGCGATTGAAGGTGACCATGTGATTGATGTTTGCGTGCATGGACATCACCAGACAGCTGGAGATGGGCTACTCCCGGATGAGATCACATGCTCATAACTCTCATAACCTTGTATGTTCCATTTACCACCAGCTGCCACAAAAATCTTAATGTTACTTTACATTCCTCTGAGCTCCTTTGGTTAGTAATCCACAATGAAATGAGGGCATGAAGCCACAAAGCATGCAGCGATCTGTTCATTCCTGTTCGTATCTCGCTGCATCGCATGCTCCTGCACATCAAGGCATCCTAGACGGACAGTCTGAATTAACCGGCTACTGATATTTCAGGTGGACTTTCACGATCATGTTCAGATTCTAACTCAGAAACTAATACTTTGTTGAATTCATGAGAAGACCCCTACATATTTATGAACAAAGTATAAACCATTAAAATGTGTAATGATTATTTAGTCTTTGTACCTGTTGCTCTTCAGAAACCATTCCAAAACAAAAGAGGAAAGTAGAATACATTAACGTCACAAAAATTTTATGAATGTACAGTCAAAAGGCTAATCCTTATAATTTGCAATACAATTGGTGATTCTTCAAAGGAGATTAAGTCTGTCTAACAGCTTTTGAATGGCAGATAAGATTGTTAAATCACACACACTAAACAAGTCTGCTCCAGATTGTGGCCAGTGTATATTTATCTCACCAACATACCTTACAGTCTAGTATTTTTTCAAGGTCATATCTAGGCCAGTACCTCATAACAGCACCAATCCCAAAGACTTCATAAACACAACTCTATCAACTCTTTCGTGCTTTCATGATTTTTTTTCAACTGACGAGAGCATCGTTAGAACTTGCAATGCAGCACATACAGTAGATGAGGAGAAAGCTTCCACGCATGAATTTGAGGGGAAGCACAACCAAATGTGACCCAAACGTGTGAAAGTACAACAAACTTTAATGTTATACTCCAGTGAAATGAACCCTAAAACATGGATATCAATAAAATAAAGGGCTGTCTGGATGTTACACATTTTCTGTAACAATTTCAATTGGGTCTGTATCATCTTAGCAACGGTAAATTACTGTTTACAGAATATCTGTCAGTCCCTGTACAGAGCCTCGCTAAAACTATCTTGTCTTGCCTGTTATGCTAGGCCAGCCATAAAAGAGAGACAAAGCAGATGAGTTTGATAGATACAGCATGCGTTGGTACTGTCCGCAGCACTGGGAAAACTTCTTTGGTAGCAGCCTAAGCATCCATGGAGAGAATAAAGCCAAAGTGCCATTAAAGCACAGTTCCTGCTATCTCCATAAAGACACATAACATAGTGATGCTCCTCATAGTACCTTAAAGGAAAACACACCTGTACGGCAGACACAAGCCAGAAACCGATGACATTAGAGGGCTCGGCATCACTTCACGTTATGTAAAGTCACTGTCTATCATCAACAGAGTATGGATATAGTATCGGGTTTCCACGACATACGTGAAGATGCTTCAGTGATACCCTTTATCTGGACTTTTTGTTCTCTTTGAGGATTTAGGCCTACTATGTTCGTACCAGAGGTCGACTTCTCCAAGACTACTAGGGAAGCGCCGCCCCCTCTAAAATGTCACAAAAAAAAATCGTCAAAAATGCACTGTTGTATTTACATTGCTATTACAAAGAGCGTGCTAAAACACGTTCAACTTCATGGCCAGTTCAT
>JAACJT020000052.1:23741527-23765265 GCA_009936485.2 Gymnarchus niloticus
TTCTGTGTTTTCAGTGCAGCAAAGCTAGATGCTTATTGGACAAATGCTTCAAAACGTCATTCCCAGGGAAGCTCAGCTTCTCTGGGAGTAAATGGGGCAGTGGGTTGGCCAGGACGCTGGGCTGCTGCATGATGATTGGAGGAACTATCAGGGGGGCTGGACCTCTTTTTGATTGAAAGTGTTTTGACATCGGAGCATTTCAAGTTCGGTCCCATGTGGATTTTTGGCCAGTGATTTCATGAGACAAGCCTACTATTTCCATTTGTACATATCCTACTGTAAATACAAACATCAATACAGTGTTCTTGAGTTTGCTCCTTGTTTCAGTTTAGTAAAGTTCGTGTGTTTATTTCAAACTAGTTCTCAAGGGCAACAATTGACTAATTTTATGACGCACGTCTAAAACGTTTGAACGATCACCAGCCGCCGCTGGTTCTCCAGCTATTTTTCAGTGTTACATGTCCTTCTGTGTTACACGACGAAACACGGTAGCCAGAAACGGCTCTCTTTTACAAAATATAGCTTTGTTTGAATGTTCCTCATTTAGTGCTTGGCTTCAAGGATCCCCCTAGAGAATATAAATGTATTTTAAGGGTGATTCAAATGTATTCCTTCTTCAGAATCCTAACTATATCTGGTACTAATAAAGGGGTACTGTCTGTACAGAAACTGAACTTTGATCTTTTTTTTTTTTTTACAGACTCCGCCAACAGGCAGGAATTAAAATAGTAAAAGCTGCTGTTTTCCGTTCAGTGTAGCTCTACAGTTAGCTACGTACCTGTTCCTACGTTAAGTTCTGCTAGCCAAGAGGATGCCGAAATTAAGGACAGTAATCCGATTTCTTTTGAGCACAATACTTATGAAGCTAATTAAGAACGGCACATCACAGATTGTAAACCAAAAGAAAAACAGCAGAAAGGAAGGATGGTTAACATGGAGACGTGTGAGCCAAAGCTCATGCAGAAATACAAAGACGCACAGGGCCAACATGCAGCAGCAGGCATACAGTCGCATTACCTTCAGTATCGAACGTGGCACTTTGAGTGTCGTCCGGTAGCAGGGCTAAGTCCCGGTCGTACGCCCGTGTCCTGGACTCCGCCCGTGTCCTTGACTCCTCCCTCATGTGTTGCTGCACTTCGGGGAGGGAGTGGCTGGAGCCAAACTGGTCTCTTAAATCAGCTGATATGGGTGGGAGGGGCCCTGCAGAAGCCCGGGCCATGCCCATTGGCTGACCGACCGGACTCAGTGGACTCTCCTCCTCAGAGTTCTGTGCTACAATTTGAATACGTCCCCTGCTTTGGCTGATGGGGAGATTGCTTGGTTTGGTCCTCAATACAGAGGTTCCGTCGCTCTCCATTTTTAATCTCAGGGATGTACTGGACAAGTCTCTTTTGATGGAAAGGTCAATTCCATAGACTGAAGATGGCCTTGAGGAAGGTCTTGATCTGCTCCCACTGGGATACACGGCATCATCTTGCAGAGGAGATCTTGCATGGGTGCTTAGATTCAGAGATTGTCCCAGACCTAGAGAATGTGCAAGACTAGCTCCAAGAGTGGAACCAAAGTACTTTTGTTGGTCAGTGATATTCTTCCTCAGGCCAAAAGTAATACCATCTTGCAGTAGCCTTGATCTGGATGTAAGACCACCAACTGATGTGGAACTGCCTGCTAAATAGCTACCATAATCTAGCCCCAGGTCTCTGCTTTCTTGAATGGAAGAAAACTTTGTGATTTTAGGGTCCAGGAGTGCTTTTTTGTCTTTAGCTTGTTTCTGGTACAGCAGAGAGCTGGATAACTGTTTAGTGGCTTGTTTCTCTAACGTCAGCCTGCCAATGCTGTATTTTTCAGCCCGGGGGAAGTGCCTGAAGCTGCCGTCACTGGGGTAACAGTGAGGGAGACCTGTGAGAGGATCCAGGCCACTTGCGCCTCTACGGAACTCCTGCTTTATCTGCTGCTTCAGGAGCTTCAGCTCATAGGGCTCCTCCATGGCATCTTCCTGGACCTTCATGCAAGGGTGAAGTCTGGCGGATGCCTGCAGCGGCCCCAGGAAGTCTCTCAACTCTGCTGCACGGAGGAGGCGATCAGCCTTGGCCAGGTCCTTGTCTGGAATGCTGAAGTTGGAGGATAACCCCGTGGAGCCTTTTGTGAGTTCACCGAGGTCGTTGAGCAGAATATAATTCTTCGGAGTGTGTTGATCGACGTTGGTGTACAAGGAATCGGCTGATATGCTGGACAAGGGGCTGCTGGGAATGCTGCTTCTCTCATCCAAGCCCATCCTTAAATTCAGGCTGCTATATTTTCCCTCTAGATGGGCTAAGTCATAGGTACTCTCTGCAGAAGACTGGCCCATCAGAACAGGCTGCTTGTGTAACATCTGATAGTCAGTGGTGATCTTCGGCTCTAAACCTGACAGAGTCGTATGTCTGGACTTCTGGTGCACTGCTTGAATCTGAGAGGCCTGCTGGTAGACCCGGGACTGGGAGTGCTGGCGGGGAACCTGGGGGTAAGACAGGGTGGATTCACTGTAAATGGATTGAGTCTGGAAGGGCGACGTTTGCTGACACTCGTAGAAGGATGGCTCCTGATGAAGTGTCTGTGGCGACAGTTGCGTTGGTGAGGCGTACTCGTACGGTGAATAAGGGCCCTTCTTCTGAGTCTGTGGGTTGATGAACTCTTCAAGTACAGACTGTGGTGCTGTTTTTGGCCTCTCCAACACGTGCCCATTTTCTATCGTCTCACGGACGCTGCTGACCTCACTATCCGACATGTAGTCCCGCTCTTCAGCAACTCCTTGCAAATAGTCCCTCTCCCGGTTTTGGCGCTCTTTGAGCAGGGCGTCCTTTCGCCGATTAATGCCCATCTCCAGGTACCTCAGCCTGGCGTCGATCTCCTTTTCTTCCTCATCGAGCTCCGCTTGCTTTTTTCGAAGTTTGGAAGACTCTCGCTCGACGAGGTTCAGCTCCCTGTCGATGTCTTGCAAGATCTTGGTGCGCGTCATGGTGATGTTCCGGCAAAGGCGTCGGCGTGCGGAGCCGGTACTATAGCTAGAAGGACCGATGACTGGCTCCTCTTCTTGGGGGGGGTTTGGAAGAGTACGTCTTACTTTCCTTTGGGTACCTTTTGCCTAAGAGAAAAAACCCGATCAAAGACAAAATAAGCAAACAGCATTATTTGATTTTTAACATTCACGTCTACTTTAGGGCCACGGGAAAAAAAATAAAGCAATCGTCTGCAAGGTGATTAAAAGTAAATAAATCATCCTTAAAATAGAAATGCAAACAAAAGTGTGCAGATGATTACAGTTTTTGTTTGAGGATTGGATTTTCACATATGTTTCTGAGCAAACAAATAAATGCCACCTATATATAGACACGGCTTTAGACACGGGTAATATATTCAAATTAAGATTCTATAGATCGTCTGGGGCTCAAATTTTTTGTACAAACTCAGCTCTGTCTTTCTTCCTGAATTTCACATGCAGTTAAAGAGACACGAGAATAAATCATTTAAGCAGAAACCTTAACCTAAATCCCAGATAAAGGAAAATGTCTCGATGAACATGACTCTAAATTTAAGTGCCCTTTCTAACAAGACACTATGCTACTAGGGTCTGAATTCAAGTCTGTCTATGAAACTTGTTTTTACAAGAATCAAACTACAATATATCGGAAAACAGAGAAAGAAAGACTATGACAAACAATGAGCTGACATTAAAGATCGGGATAAGCATCACAATGTTTAAAAAATGATAATGCTTTGACTCCAATTAGACACAATATTTCACACCAAGAACACTTTGAACCACCTATAGAAGAATGTAATGTGAAATCAGAGCACACATTTTTGGACTTTGACAGTTAGTAGGACATAGTTCGATTGTCATTGTCTTTATGCGACAAACAATTCTCTGCCTCGACAGTGGATCACAGAGACCCGATATCAAATTGCATCCCGAAGTCCTGTTTGTGTTAAACAGTCTGAAACAAGGGAATCTCTCTCTTGAAAAATGCAATAAAAGCAAAGATAAACCACTCATTAGAGATCAGCAGCAGCGTTCTGTATGAATTACAAGGCTTATTGTGAAAGTAAAAACCTGTGAAGGTGAAAACGATTTGTGTCTGGTCTGATGCTGCCTTGAGGGATGCAAGTGTGGGCTTTGAAATCCAAATGGATACAAATGCAGTGGCAGACAGTCAACATCACAGAGAACTATCTGCATCCAGTCTGTAAAATAAACGGATACAGGCAGGGGTTGACACATGACATGTATGCTTCAAATGTAGACTGACATGAATTAACATTATGCTCTACAAATCACCTTGATCCTTTATCTCATCGGGTATTTTACAGGAACACGGTCACTGCCGGTACGCTATAACGGACACTTACTGAATAGCCGTCCGAGAAGTGGAAGCTCATTCCTGTCTGCTCGTCCGCCGCGGGACTTGACGCGGTGACTTCCAAGTGCTGTGTAGCTTTCGTCACTTGCGGACTTGTCGGAGGGGCAATCGAAGACTCCGAACTGAAAGTTGCGTGCGAGCTTGCGTCTTCGATGGATTTCTCATAAGAAATGTAATCTGAGGATTTCTTTGGGGACAAGGGAGAGACGGGTGAGTAAAGTACTTTGGGAGACTTGGGAGGAGATGGCACTACTTGGAGGGTGGAGGGATCTGCTTTCAGGTGAGTGGTATAGCCCATTTCTAATGGAGTCGGTTGCCTCTTGTCTCTCTGGGGAGACCTCTCAGAGGTGAAGCTACCCTCTCTGTGGGTCTTCTCTGGTGAAGATAACTCCACCTTAGTATCCACATGAGCCTTCACCGATGGCCGTTTCAGAGATCCGGAGGGGTCTGTCTGGACTGAAATCTCAGCCACTGTCTGTATGGCGATGCTGGAAAGCTTGGAAGACGCCTTTCCCTTCTCTCCATCAACAGACCTGCTTGATCGTGTCCGCCGTCTGCTCCGGCTGGGGACATCCCATTCATCTTGGTCTTCCTCATCTGTCTGAACACTGCTGTCTACACTTTTCCTGTTCCTCCGTCGCCGCCCTGAATATGCTCTGTCTATGATGTCTTCACGACTGGCCTGTACCCCGCTGTCTACTGTCCTCTTTTGAACGACGGGTGGCCCTGACGATCTCTGTATTTTGTTGGTAAGCTGGAGAGGCTCCTGTCCGTCTGTCTGCTTAATGGACAGTTCAGAGCCCGGCCCGGCTGATACACATTGGCTGATGCCCGCCATGGGCATGGAGTACAATGCCGTAGTCTTGGGAGTTTCAAAGCCAACAACCAAAGAAACCAGAGTGGTCTCATCTTTCACTGGCCAGAATTGCTCATTGTCATCTCCTAAATACTGTGTATCTTGCAGCACCTGCTCCGAGCTGCTGAGGCGAGTAACCCCTTCAGAGGGATCACAGCCATACACCTGTTTCAGGTTCTGCTCCTGCAGGTGCAGCCGCAGCTGTTGCTGGAGCTGGTGGATCTGCTCCAACTGCAGCTGATGCTGGGCAAACGTCTCCTGTTGGATAATCAGGTGAGCCTGGCGCTCTTCCTCCTGCTGGAAGAGAAGCTGCTGCTTCATGGTCTGTAGCTTCTCCAGTTCCTGCTGGACGACGAGCTGCTCCTGCTCCCGGAACCTATGGATCTCCAGCCGCTGCCACTCAAGCTCCTCCGCCTGGCGGAGCTGTTTGATCTTCTCCAGCTCGAGGAGCTCACGCTCCTTCTGAAACTGCTGCTCCTCGTTGCCATCTGACCCTTGAAGGACTGCAGTGTCTACGTATCGTAGTGGTGTCGCCACGGTCTCCAGCGATGCATCGATGTATGCACAAGGGATCGCTGGTACCGTAGGAAGAACCACGGGGAAAGGCGAAGGGGGAGTCTCCTCACTGGTTTCAATGAGAATGCCACCTTCTCCCACCATGGGGCTGCTCAAAAAATTGTAGGATTGTGAAAGATGCTGGTCGTCACTGGAGTGTATTCCTGAGAATTCATTATATTCTGAACTAAATATGGAAACCGGCTGGGTTGTGATTGCGTAAGAAGGTACCGGTGCTGTGACAGAGGAGTACACAACTCCATTAGAATATTTTAAGATAGTATTCACACAAAAGTGTGTTCCACGAGCTGGAGATGTTTGGGAATATGGAGGAATGTTTATTCCTGCATATGGTTCCGGAGATATACTTGAGTAGCCCATAATTTCACCTGCAGACATAAGCATAAAATTATTTCTCTCAGATTCTTTAAGACAAGGCAATTTTTTGCAATGGCAGGCAGATAGTCATGCTTATTGAGGTGCAGGAAAACAAACCAGAAAGCATGCAGAAATGTCCAGCCTCTGCAGGTTAGTACCATGCCATGCCAAGACAATTTGCACGCACACACATGCGTCTGTGCACAAAAATATGTAAAGACAAAAATTGTAAAATTACTTGGAGATCAACGTAAACATTTTTCAAAAATGAAGACACAAAATGGGAAAAAAAAGAACAAAGAACAAAACGGCAGAACAAATATCAGCCCGTTACAAGTGGAGGAAAGTCAAAATGACATTTCAGTGAAAGATCTGTAATGCCCTCATACTGACCTGTGGACATTTTTCCAGATGTCAAGTCCACAGTGCCCTCTGTTGGCCCATTTTGATAATTATAACTATTATTGCTTTTACAGGAGTACATCCCAGCCTCGGTTAAGTTTGTGTCAGACATTGAGGGCTTCATGCCACAAAAAGCTTTGCTGCCACTGGGTCCTGAGCGATCATATTGATAATGATCATCTCGATATCCAAAGCGGTCTTCAGGCAGCGTAGTGGCTGTCTGTTGAGTCCTGCATAAGCCTGCAAAAGGAAGTTTATACACCACATCACAGCAGATGGCTCGTCTTCCCCTGGTAAGATCCAGAGGCTGGATATTTTCCTCAACAACGGTGGTGATGACCTTTGAGGTAGACTCATCAAGAGTCACAATGGTCTGAATGGGCTTTGTTTTGGTTAGGTCCACCGGCTTCTCCATCCCAGCCTCATCACGCACAAGGCCATTGGGCATGCTGCCTGCTCCAAGAGATAGATTAATGGGGGTATCACTATAGAAGCTAGCTATAGGTTTTGAATCAACAGGCCTATATATTATCTGGGCAATGGGCTTAAATGTCCTGGAAGTTGTTAGATGAAGAGGGGTTGACAAAGTAGACGCCTGGGTCAAAGGCCTATCCCGAGCATTACTGTGTTCTACTGTGGCTGTACAAGTGACAATAGTTATGCTGTCATTAGTAAAAGACAGGGCTGAAACTGGTGTTGTCGCCGCACTTAGATTTACGACTGCTGAATGCACGGCACTCGTCTGATGCCCGCTGCTGTCATTTGAAAATAACTGCCTCCTAGAGTCCAGTGAAGATAAATTCACCCCTTTTTCAGTCATGGGAACACTGAAGTTTAGAGTACGAAGGTCCATAACATCTGCAGAGGAGGACATCTTTCCATTTTCCTTTGGCTTTAGTTGCACTTTGGTTGCCATTTCGGGGGGAATGTTGATGGCAATGCTAGAACTTCTGGAAGAAGGGGCAGGTGGTAATCTCTCACAGATTACAGACAATTTTGTTCCTTGGCCATCTGTGGTGACCACTTGGGTGGAAAGGTTAGGAAGAGTGGCAGACTGCACGGAAGATGAGAGAAACGTGTCTGCTCCTTGGAATTCTTGACTTTCTACAGACTTTGTGCATTGAGTAAACACATTAGGTCCAGGAATGGTGGTAAATACCATTTTTGGTTGGTACACTTCACATTTCTTTGTGGGTACTTGGGTAGTTATACTCTCAGTAGGAGAGCTGGGCTGTGATGGTAAAGTGATGACCACATACGCTGTGTTTGAAGAGTTTTCATCCCTTGGGGACAGTGGAGATGCTGCATTCATCTTGCACTCAGCTGAAGTACTCAAGGTACTCAAATTTAATGATATGGCAGCGATGCTGTGTGGACATGTGGATGGTGTGCTGTTTGCTATTGGTAGCCAATTACCAGCACGTTTAAAATGAAGAGAAATGTTCTCCTCTTGCTTGACATTGAGCGGTAACCTGTCTGAGACAGATGACGGTACTGGTGGTGGAGCCTGCGGTTTGTATGTTGAGTATGCTGGGCTTAGGCCAGTAACTAGATTAGCAGCGCGAGCCGTTGTTACGGCCGTTGAGTCTGCCAGTGCTACAGCATTTGGAATTGCTGGTGATATGCTAACATGAGGCATGTCCCTAAGATAGAAAGTGGGCTGAGGCTGGGGTGGAGGAGGCAATGAAGATGGTTGTGGACCAGAAAGATGAGATCTTCTGCTGAGCGATGCTGCTGTATGTGGAGGGGGTGGTAGAGAAGAAGGTGCCAGTCCAGTGTCAGACGAGTACACAGTCACGCCCGACAAGGGTGACGCACAGACACCTGCAGATATGGAACTAGAAGATGAACAGGGAGCAGGAGATAAATCAACTTGGGTGGCTGTCATTGCCACGGTGCTTAATGCATTCGCATATTTTGATGAATGAGAGATTAAGGAAACATTTTCTGGACTGGGCACTGAGATAATAACATGCTCTTGGGTAGACGGCATTATGGGAGGCACGACATACACCGATTTAGTCGTAAAAGTGCTCGAGACAATTTCTGGCTGAGAGTGAGAGAGTGATTTCTCAGAATCTGACTCTTCAGCAGAATCATTCACACTAGCTTGAATGTCCAAAACTACAGAACGTACTTGTTTAGGCAAGTTAGGTGGTGTCAGATGTGGAAGAGGCGGAGCCTGGCTGATGGAAGCTAGAACTGGTGCCGCAGTTAGAGATGGATCTGAGACTGTAACCAGTCCAAAAGCTGCTTCTTGTGCTGGCAGAGGAACTGTAGCTGGAACCAAAACGGTTACTTGAGCTCTGCGAGGGGCTGAGTTTGGTGGTGCTAACTCTGAAGGTGGATCTAGTTGGGAAGCTAGAATCTCTATTGATGTATGATGTGTATCTGAAAAAAACTCTGAAACTGGAATAGAAACATCAACTGATGCTGCAGACAAGCCTTGTTCTATAAGTGATGGAACGGAAGTATACTTTACTTTGGGTACTTCACAGATAACTGTCAAGGGTTCTATTTCATCGGGAGGAAGAACTGGAGAAAGAGAGAAAGTATCTGATACTGTTTGGACAGAAATTATAGATAATGGCGCCATTTCAGCAGAGGCTGAAGCTGGACGTGGTTCGGAACCAAGGGCTGAAATAGTAGGTGGCGATATATTTGAACTACAAGATGGGAGGGAAGATGACGTGAAACTAGACCTCGTTTCTGCAACTAAACAAACAGGATGTAACGGCCCCAGTTCAGAAGAAGTTGGAACAGGTGTAGGAGCCACGGGAAGAGGTGAAGCTACTGCTGTAACCAGGCCTGTGACTGGCCCAGTGTCTGCGGCAGCTGTAAATGAAACTGGAAAATGGGCTGTAGAAGGAGTGGCTTTTGGCTTGGGTACTTCACAAACAATAGATATTGGTTCCATTTCAAAAGCATTATGTCTGGAACCGGGGAGATCACTGATCACTGCTACGTCAGCTTTAAACTTCTCTTGGAGAATTTGTGGATCTTCAGATGATGGGACAATCTCCGTCTTTTGAGTAGTATAGTCCTCTTCTACATCTTCCTCCCCAGATGAGCACTCGGTTATTTTCAGATCAGGTATAGGGCAGAGGGTTCTAATAACACCAACATCTGCAGATACGGTCAAATCAATGTCAGCTTTTTGACTACTAACAGTGGCTAATGTTTCAAGTTTTTCTTTAATACCATCTTCGGAGGATATCACCTGTGTTATGTCGTGAAAATCATGGGTTGAGCTTGTTCCAGGGGTTACACTGTTGCATTGCTGATTCAGTAATCGAATATTCGTAGACTTAACCACTACTGTTTTTTCATATTTTTCTGAGTCACATGGAGAAAAGGTTACAGAACTGACAGGAGGTGGCATAACAATCTCTTGAGATGGTTTGTTTATTGGGTGAGATGGTGTGAATTCCAGTTCTTCCAGGGTCACATAATTCCTTTTTTGCGTCACGTCTTCATATTCTTCTGATTTTTTCACATGTCTATGCACTGATAGTTCGTTTGATTTTTGCTCTGGAATCACCATCTGAACTGGGTCTTCAGACATATAGGCATCTTCGTCATCTACGGCAGAATGGTGTGATACTGACATCGATGGCTCGAGTATTTTCTGACCACTGAGAATTGTATATTCATCAAATGCTGCTATTTCAAGTTCAGATTCAATACTTGGGGAATTTGCAGGAGATTTGTGGAGTTCCTCCATTTCCTCTGCCTGTAGCAACTCTTCTGTTGGAGAGGCATCCGCAATGGGGGAAAGATTCCTTGGAGATGTCGTCGCGTGCTCCCATCTCCTCTGTGACCAAATCTCCTCGTTGCATTTCTTAGACTTTCGGCTGGAGCTCCTCCTCCCTGGATATTGCGGATCCATGTCTCTGTGCCTGTCCTGCTCCCTGAGGAGTTCCTCCTCTCGCATCTCCTCTTCCTCAGAAGAGTCTTCAATAGTTGGGAGCATGAGGCCACGTTGCCTGTGCCTAGCCCTCCTCTTACTTTGCTCAGTCAGTTTCCTGTGACTCGGACTGCTATCACTGTCCTCGTCCATTGAAGACACAGAGGTAGGAGATGTCCCAGGCGTGAAACTGGATGCGTGTAAGCTAGAGGATCCCTCACCCCTTGACCTGTCATCAGGGGAATTACCAAGACTTTCTATTTCCAAGTCCTCATCTGCTGAAGGCTGTTGGACGGGGATTATCTCTTTGTATGGGGTAGAAAAGCCAAATTCCTGCCCTTGTTTCTCAAAAACTTTTTTCACAGTTTCATCATCCCAGTCAATACTGGGTGTCACAAGGAGCCTCCTGGAATATGCAGAGGTACTTCCCTTCCTAAATTTTCTTTTATCCTGCTCATGTTCCTGCCAAGATGTGTAGTCCTTTACATCCCTGTGCACATCTGTGTGCATCCCTGTTACCTGTTTCCTTTCATTGCCCTTTTCATCTGTGATGTACTGGATTTCCGGCTCTATAAGGTCCCTATAAGGCTTCACTCCAGGTAGTACTTGCAAGGTTTCAGTTAAAATGCTGTCTTCGACAGAATCATCCTTCAGCGTTCTATCATTCATCACGGAGACTGAATTATTTGGAAAGTCAACAGAGAGAGATTTCACCTCCTGTTGAGCCTGCCCTGGTATTGTCCCTGTGCAGCGCGATTCTGGGGATATAGGTAACGTTTTTGGTCTGTTGTTGTCGTTTCTTTCATTATTAACATCACATGGATTATTCATTATTCTGTTTAGCTGAGCTTCTGATATGGAACATGCATCATCCAGATCCAAAGATCTTGAAGTGGTCTTTTGAGCAGCTGTCTCTTTAACTTGGAGAGAGGCTTGCCTTTTTTCTGCCATTTCTTCGATTTTTAATCCTTCCTCTATTGCCGGAGGCTTAGAAAAAGATGCAACAGATTCAGGAACAATAGTAGCATCCTCAGAAAGAGCTGGAAGTGCTACCGCTGGATGAACTTCTGACCGATACAAAACAGTAGGAGGAGCTGCAGAATGAGGATGCACAGTTCTTCTTAAGTTTTCCAAGTCATAAGGGCTGGACGGGGTCTTCTCTATAAAATCTAGAGAAGATTGCATCTTTACTATCTCTTCATCTAATTTCATTTCCTCCTCTGTCCCTTCCATAGACTGTTCTATTGTTGTCATCCTTGGCAGTTCCATTACTGGAGGTGGAGTCTCAGACAGAGATGTATCAGATTCAGGAACAGTTGGATCATTCTCAGAAAGAGCTGCAGCTGCCTCTTCTGGAAGAACTTCTGATTTGAACAAAGCAGTAAAAGATGGGGGAGAAGGCTTACAAGGAAAGAGCTCCTCTGGAGAACCTAGCTCTGATTCCGGAGTGACAGGAGTGGATTCAAGAGAAAGAGAAAATTCGGGAGAAGCAGAAGTAGCTTCATAGGAAAATGTTTCAGATTCCAGGTGAGGACAATGTATAGGTGCAAAAGCAGGCTTCTCGGGAGGAACTTTAGGGCTAGGAGATGGACATTCTTTCGCAGTCACAGTAACATCTCCAGCAGAAACAGCTAACTCAGGAGGAGCAGAGACAGTCTGTAGAGAATCAGTTGCTTTGGACTCTGGAGGAGAAATGGAAACAAGGTGAACAGAAGGCTCAGGAGCAATGATATTTTCAAGAGAAGGGTCGTTTGGAAGGGCAGTGTTCTCCAAAGGTTCCACAACGTCAGGGGCAAGACTGGGCTCATCAAAAGAATCTATATTTTCTGCAAACATTGCAGTAGTACCAGTTTCAGAAGCAGTGGAAACAAGCTTTGATACCTGAGCTACAACAATGGGTATATGCTCAGTAGAAGCATCATCGACTTCAGGGAAAGAATTTAGCTCAGGGTGAGCAGAAGCATCAGGATTTGAACTCATAGATTCAGTGGAGATAGCTGCAGGAGTCGGGGCAGGCTCAGGAGGAGTCGCAACAGCTTCAGGATGGGGGGTATGTTCCGAATTTTCAGATTCACATTCTGAATGAGCAATAGCAACTTTGGGAAGAGGTAGAGGCTCAGGATATGAGGCTTCAGACGCTGGATGTGCAACGGAAGATTCAGAAAGATGAGCAGATTCAGAAAGACTATTACGGCCCTCAGCCGAAAAACGTTCAGGACTTTCCGAAGCAGGTAGAGATATCACTTTAGAAGGTGCAGCCTCACACAGAAGAGAAAAAGTGGCATCTTTAGTAGAAGGTGTGGACTCAGGAACCTTTGTACGTGGGCATGTAGTGTCAGCTGGAGCAGCTGCAGCTTCAGAAGAGGACAGAGGGGCATGAGGAACTGAAGCACACTCATGAGACGCAGGTGGAGCTCCGCCAGTAGTACTGGCTTTTGGTGCAGCAGCAGGTTTGGTAACCGTGGAAACTGTTTTTTGTTGCACTTCTTTGGCAGGTGCAGCCTGACTTTTGGGTGTTGCTCCTGCAGGCAGGTAACTTGCTGGCTTGGATGGGAGGGGCATTGAAGGTGGCATCATGCCCATATCCCCAAGCTGCCCGGCAAGAGCCCGATGCGTCTGGCAGTTCAAACATAGCCACTCACTCTATAAAACAAGACAGAAAACAAATGAACATTAGTTCCACCATCATCCAGTGGGCATATGAGGTTTGTAAAAGCACTGAGATTTTTCAATACACATGTATCATGAAAGAGGCTCCAGTCCACAAACAAACTACAGAAAGACGAATTACATGCACAGGACACAAAAAAACACCTTCATCCCCACGTCACAGCAATTCCATTGTGTCCTTGCCGGATTGGAAACTCTTTTGCACAGAATTTTGAATTCGATACTCAATACATTCTAGACAAATGAAACTTGGTTATAATTATACCCTGGATTTTAATTCCATATGAAGGAGAGAGGCTAAATTACTATATTTCAGTTTTGGATTTTCACATAAATGTGTTAAAATGAAACACTGGTCATCACTAACAAAAACGACTGTGAGCACCCGAGAAAGTACACAAAGCACATCGCACAGCCGCACTTGAATTTATTATGATAAATTACTGTAAAATATCCATTGGTAGACAAGGCTGAAAACATAATTCAGTTTGACTGGATAGCTTCCCCAGCATAAGGCAATTTTGAGCATTTACTCAATTCCAACTGAGATATTAAGTGATTGCCGTTGGCAGCATTTCATTTCTCAGCCAGTTGTAGTTTGCACCTCTGCACACCTGCACAAAACCACACTGTCGGCATATTCTGCAGAGATAAGAAAAGCTGAAAAATTGCTTGAACCGACTAACTCTGTGATCCTTTTGAGTCGAGTTCCAATTTTAATTTTACCCTCTTCTGCTGACTGTGAGGAAGGTTCCGTCTGCCAGCAGGTCGGGGACTACCAGTACGCTACGCAAAGCCCCTTCATGCTGAGTGACGTCGGCACTGCTGTCCAAGAAGTCGAGACGCAACTTGCCTGCTGCCCGCAGCTTTACGCTGGGTCTTAATCTCGTATCCTTGGATAGGCTGGGAATCCCGCTTCGGTTGTGCTCGATGGCAACTCACAGAGATGGCATTTAACAGCAGGGCAACGTGTGAAAACTCACATTGTGCAATTCACCGTAACAGTCGAACTCAATAAATACCAAATACAACAATGAAAACAAAATACAACCGCTACAACACCCGTCAAATCTAATGGCCAAGCCCACGACAAATCACGGGGTCAGAGAAATACCCTCTCCCTCTGACATCCTGGAATAGCGTACTCTGAAATGCAGATGATCTTAATCTTTTGACTCTGCAAAATTTGCTAGGAACAGCTGTATTGCACTGAAGGACGATCGCTAGGGACTTTGGTGATACTGTGTGTGAGTATGTGGGAGGCAATTATCCGGCGAGTGATTTTGATTACTGTAACAGAAAACACCTCCATCTATAAACACTGGCTGCACAGGTGTCCTTAAACGACATTCGGCATGACATTTGATCCCAGCACCTCAAGAGTTAAAAGTGATCTATCAGAAATGGCGGGAAAATGTCACATGTTCATTCTTTCCGTCTAGAGTACGAGCAACACTGTTACAAGCAGCCTGACGTTAAAACCGATTCAACTGAAGCCGTGCAAAGAAAGTATCCGTATGCCCTAATCATGTAAATATACAGCTCTGGCCGTTGGAAAAATATGCACGTGTGTCTTGATTTAATGTAATAAGGTAGTCATTATTATTGCATGTGTTTTACTTCAGCTGAACGCTGATCTTGATAAATGTAGATTAATATTCACACAATTGTGTGTGGAATACCGTACATAAACACAGGGGATCAATTCCAATCATCTAATTTGACCTGTTAATAAATAACTAATGTGGGGGAAGCCATGCATTGTAAAAGCAAATGAGAACCATTAACTGGAAATAGGAGGATGAATTTTATTGAATTTTGCTGTGATTAAAATCATCCGAAGGGCTGAGACGTGGAAATCGAAAGCAGAGTGGTGCCTGAGAGATGAGCGATGACAGGCATGAGCAAAGTTCTGAATGGAACCAGAAGGAGCTAATGTGATAAAGGCACAGCTGTGTGTGATCAAAGTCTGAAAAAGATTATAACAGGAATGTGGAAAAGCCCAAAAAACCTACAACGTTCCTCCTCTGAGGAGTGCTAAAAATAAAAGGTAACACGCTCTACGGGCAGGGAGCATGTTAACAACTATATCTAGAGAAATTACACATCTTCCTGGAGCCCTTTAACTTCATTAAACTTTGCAATTTAACTTTCACGTTTGACAACGAGGTGCTGTGCTGCGAATTCAAATTCAATTGAGACAGTCTCACTTGACAACGAGAACAGACCGCAAAGTCAACATCAGCAAATCTTTGTGAACATCATACCATGGAAACACAGGGAGACAAGCAGATTTGCCTTCTCTCATCGAATCCATGATTTAGAACCATCACTGTCTGCCGGATAAGGGACACGGTGTGTTTGTTTCACTGCCTTAGTGTTGCTGTTTGTTTACTGTGGGTGAAAATCTACACATCATGTGGCTGACGTGTTTGATGGAGCTTGCGCCATCTCAGTTTTCTGTCCTTTCATCTTTTAGGGAAAGGGAAGTCCCTTCATATCTGTTTCATGAAAAGAAGTGATCTTTAAGCTGACATTATGACATGCTGGGCTGCATCACCAACGGCTCAATGAGTCTGTCGATCATTCATGAAGGAACCCACATGGAAACAGTCCAGCTGTTCAGACTGTAATGCATCACTAAACTGTGACAATCCTAACTGACAGAAAACCAACTCTAATAACAGCTACAAACTCACTCTGCAAGTCCGACTTAAGTTATATGCAGTATGAATCAATATGAGGTGCGCTCTTGGCGTTCGTTTTTTTCCTCTAACATAACAGCAGGCATTTTATTAGGTCTATTTAGTTATTATTAATATCGAAATGCATTAGGCATCAACTCTCACATTCAACTCTAAATGCTTCAAAGCTTTCTTTTCACAAAAAATAACTCAACTAAAGGGATGTCTTTAATGTAAAACGTCTATTTACTGCCAATTTAGAATACATCAGAGCAAACTATGCTACATTACAATGTCTTTGATGGGAAAAGTCTATAACCTGACCAGTATAGTACAGCGTATCAGATAAGCGCTGAGAATATTCAAATGAGAATGTGGAATTATTAAAGTGAGATTGATTAGTGACTGATGCACTGACTCAGTCATGCACCCACATAACGGCTGAGTGATGTTCATAGAACCAGGTCATTATTAATCTGCTCCATCCTCACACAGAGCATTGAAGGAGTTAAAATGAGGGTGCTGAAAATCACTTGTTCATCTTTCCTCCCCCCCCAACACCACCCTCCAGCCCCTTGGGCAGTAGGCCTTAGTCAATCCAATCATCCAAAGGTGATCGCAGATAAAATGGTTCATGGTAATTGCTGGCTTATTTCCATATATCACTCCAGTAATGAAAATCAGACTCCCCCCTCCCCCACTGGGGAAGACTCAATGTGGCATGAATTTGGCAAAAGATCCCACTGCACTAAAAAGAAGGAAGGAAAATAGCTTTAACCTGCCACAAGATGATGAACAATGCTAACACGGGGCAGACGAGTACGACCTGATCCAGGCTGAAAAGTGAATTAAACTATAAAATGTCCTGAGAAAACTCCACTCCCAGGAGACACCCTCTTGGCACCTTATCACCTTGCTGGCCAGGATGTCAGCTTCAGCTCCCGCTCCTCATAAATCAGCTTCCATGGTGATGGAGAATCTCAGTCTGCTAATCTAAAATAAAGGCTCTCTGCTATTGCAATGTGGTGCGGGCCCCCTCTGAAAGTTAAACAGGGTGTCACTCAGGCTCGCACACACACACACACACACACACACACACACACACACACACACACGCACACCCATTTTTGGCACCACAGATTGCTCATTATCAGGCACTGGCTGCCCATTTCACATTAAGAGGTCACGTAGGAGAGCCTACAGCAATGTTTCATTTCTGTGGGTAACTCTGGGGCTGTTTATTATTATTATTATTATGATTTTTGTTTACTAAAGATGTGAAGGTTAAAGTATTCTGCTGATGTTTTTTTTTAATTTCTGTTACAAAGGATAAGAGTTGCACTAGAGAATCAAAATGTCATTTGGCCCCTTTGCAAAATATGATTGTCATCTGTAGAGAAAATAAATATGAAGTTTATCTCTTCCATTTAGGCTACTAGCTCTTCCAGAGACTCTGGTAAATGCTACAGGTCCATCCACCCATTGTCCAAACTGTTTCTCCTATGCAGGGTCACCTGGAGCCCACCCCAGGTGGGGGATGGGGTGCCAACCCATTGCAGGGCACAGTCACTACAGGCAACTTCAAAATTCCAATCAGTATAAACCACGAGAGGAAACTGGAGTACCTTGAAGAACCCTGCAACTCACAGGGTGAGCACACCAACTCCACACACAGAACAGAGGCCGTATTCAAACCCCCCCAAGACAACAGTGCTAACCACCGAGCCACTGTGCCCCCCACTACAGGTCCATTTAAACCCTAACCAAGCAGCACTCAAACACCTGTCTATCTACTTATCGACATAATTTTGTACATCCTACTGCATAACCACATTATGGTACTCATACACTCATAACTGTCCAAACTCAGTCCCCCAAGACATTGCAAAGCCTGCTTCTATATCACGACCTGCACCTGAGGCAGCGAATCAAAGGGGCCGTTCTTGAAGCGGTGGTGCGGAAGTGAGGATTAAGAACCATTCTGTTAGAGTGCAGACAGAAGTATCGCATTTTAAACATGAGCAACGTCAAGAGGTACCAAGATGAATCAAAATGGCAAGAATAAAGTGGATTATGATCAATTACAGATATACCTGATTCATTAATATAGTGTTGTTTACTAATAATAAGCATGCATTCCAGTGTCACCTAGTATCAGTAAATAATAACTCTGATGTGTGATGATTTCAGAAACTCTAAGTATAAATATCACTTAGTTACATCACTCCAAACTACTTCTGCCTATAGATGGAATTTCTGAGTAGATAACACAGCGGTCTCTGTCCGCCAACGCTGTTCGGCATGCTGGGATTACATATGGGCACCTCGTGGAAATTGTCCCCCAAAAACACAACAACGCACGGCCAGGTTAATATGCACATCCAGCCCTTACTTAGACAGGGCCCACTGTGGATCAGCTGCACAACTCGGGACCGGGAAGCTAAGCAGTAACACAACCGCCATGAATTTTTGGGTCTCTTCCCTGTGCTAGCCGTTGCTGGCAGGCTTCGTAATCAAAGAAACCAGGAAGCAAAAGGGATTAACTGCAGAAACACACAACTGAAAAACAGACCAGGAAGCAAAGCCTCACACTGAAACCAGACTCGGAAAGAAGCTGTGGAAGGCGAGGCCCTCCCGGCCTGGGGCCCCACAGCGAGCAGATGGCCAAGGGAAAACACCGGCCGTCTGTCAGGCTCGGCACCACTAATCTGGCTCTCCTGGTTCCTCACGCCACCCATTTGCTGGCACCGATGCCTTCCAGCCGGATGATGCCATTGCACTATGTCAGTCACACTAATAGCCCAGGCATACAGCTCTGTGCATGAACTGCCATGCAAGCCGATATTCATTTGTGGAGGCCAGAGTCAAACATAACAACAGCGATACTTAAGAATATTTCTTTTCTTTTGGACCAGATTAAGAAATACCAGCCACCCTTACATAAGTGTACCAACTTGTAAACACTGCTGATGTAGCTCAAATGCCAGATATCAGACTTGGAAGTCAATGATTACTCATGCTGCCTGAATGGCTCTCCAAACAATATCTGGTCCCATTACAGGATGTCCAGCTCCTGTGCTGCTACAATTACAGATCTAAATATATCTTTGGATTAAAGAGAGCATTGCTAGGTGTTCAGCAGAACCTCTCAGCATGACAATTTTACCATCAATAGTAAAACTGTTTTGATGACAAATGACAATTTTTATAGAGATGTATTTTGTTTTTGTTCCAAAGGAGGATTTTTTTGTGATCCCCATATAGAGCCTGTATTACCCTGAACACAACCCCGATCGGATTGTAGTAAAATAACAGTATATGGACCGTGAGCGGTAGGGGCTGTAGGCCACAGGCTGGTTAGATTTCTTCCTGTAGACTGTCCTCTTTTAATGGCAGCTCAAGGCGTCGCGTGCCCCGCAAGTCAGACACCGAGAGGTCATTAGTGGTTCTCATACCTACTGTCATCACCACCACTACAAGCAGCAGTCCTGCAGATGGCTGTTCACCAACCACATAGAAGATAAAATCATACTGTATTCTCTCCAAAGACTGCTTAGGTCACACACAAGGGGTGGGGAAAATGGGAGGGACACCAAATAAAAAAAAAGTATTGTAACACTGAAGCAATTAAATCATCCATCCTTCACTGGCTTCCACCTGACAAGTATAAGCAGTTGGTAGATGGATGTTTTTATTACTTCACACTTAAGATCCTTTCCATTATCTCAGCAAGTCGTGGAACCCCCTCTGTGGCACCAGAAATATAAGGACTCAATAAATAGGTTAACACAGGCTGGCAACTGGAAATACTCTCAAAGCTCTAAGGCCTAACTATGGGTGACAGAGTGAATTTACCTATCTGTCAAGCCATCCTCTTAGGTCCACTGGCTGTGAGATCAAGGAGCAAAAGTACAAGAGGCTCTACTAAGAGGATGGATTCAGCCAGACTCCAGGAACAGTCGATATTGGCATTGAGATCTGCCGTCCCCGTCAATAACAATAAATCAGAATCAGAATCACTTTTTTGATCCTGGAGGAAATTGTTTAAAGCCTCTAATTTCATAAGCCACATCCAAAAAAAGGGGATGTAAGCAGGGAATAGGGGTCTTTCACCTTGGTCACAGTTAGTCGTGTGGTACGAATTCCCACCACAGAAAATGTGAAACGTGACCGTACTCAGAACACGGGGTTAACCGTCCTCGGGGACTCACCGGCTACCCAGTGAAGGCTCATCCTGCCAAAGTCATGTCAGCAACTGTCGATCTGGGTCACGATATGGCATTGTGGGATACGCAATGCCTGTGGCGACAGCTAAACTAGGAGGTGTCCAGGCTGTGAAACCGAAACGGGAGGCTCAACTGGACTGACCAACGTTGAAACAGCTCGACGCAGCAGGGGAAGTAAAAATAGCCTAGATACGAAGGGATACGGTTACATTTCAGTGTTACGAAGTGACTCCAAGCTATCCTGTTAGGACTCCAGATAAGTAAAGACCAACTCTGCTGAATGACTATAGTTTGCTCCATTCCACATCTTTGCATCAATTCCTTTTATTATGACTCAGCTCTGTGTATATCTACAGCAGCTGAAAGTGGCTCAGAAACCGAACTGGGAAATGTTACCTCATTTACGTGATTTTTTTAAATTGTCATAGTACCACAGAGAAGGGCTGTGATTTTTATTTGCTTGATGCCATTTCCTTCTGTTCAGAGGTCAGCAGTGCCCAGAGGCATACATTTTGTGGATATTTTTCAGAATCACTACACCCTCGATCAGCATTGAATTGGATTTATATCCAATATTAACGCTCCACAGTGACTCAGCACTCCTCCGGTAGCTACTTTTTTAGAACCATTTCAACATGTAGGTCTTTCATTCGAGTGGGAGATGTAGGAACATGCAAATGGAGGTCCAGTTGGATATATATAGTGGCAGTGGATACAGGTGCATGTTAATTCCTTTTTAACAGGCATCCATGGAAGAATGACTCTGACTAGGAGAACTTTAATATAAAGAAGGAAAATGACCTCTAGATATTCCACATCAAATTAATAAGTGAAGGAGAAATAAGCACCACGTACTTGTGCTCACTGAAAGCTAGATGGTGAAGAAATGATATGCAGATATGGAAATCCCTAATTCTCCGTAGCAAGTGTAGGGTTAACAAAGACTGCTTGAATGAGAGCTCTGAACAGAAGACTAAGGGCAATGCAAACACTCCAAAGGTAATGACTCTATTAGGCTAATATTAAGCAACACACGGTACAATAAGGAAACAGAGGGTAGATCTTTGCAAACTCTGAGGAGTCTTAGTGACTGTATAGTTGGCTTTTAAAATCCTACAGTTATGCATCATGATTTATTGGCAGCCAGAGGTAAACAGTTAAATCCTGAAATAGTCCAATGGAGGCAACAGAGACTCTGCCACAAGTAGAACATGCGATGAGCATTGCAGCATTATAATTACACTCTAGTGGGATCAAAACGTTACATGAATCTTCACAGGAAATGCAAAGCTTTCCTCTAAAGAAACAAACAATCCCTTTAGTCCTATCTGACGATAGAAGCTGTGAATAGCTTGTTGTAACTTGAGAGATGCAAGCAAATATGACCATCAAAATAAATTATGTACTGTTATCAATCTCCAAACAGATCTCAGCTAGACTAACAATCTGCTAATATTACACAAATCTGCTGTGACAGACTCAATGAACGGCATCAATAAACATCAAGCTGCCGGGCCTCAGCACAGCACATGAAGAGTAGAGTGCTTCAGGTCAGAACTGTCTACGAAGCCATCATTTCACTACAATGTGGCTGCACGCAATGCTTTGAGGATTCCAAGTGTTCTTGCTAAACAGGAATGAGAAATGGAATATTGTGATTTACAGACTCAAATGTCACGTTTCTCTAGTGATGAAGAGCTGAAACATTAAATGCGCACTGAAAATGACTTTGGAATTCTATAGTAAGCCCGCTGAATGAAAATACACTTCCAGGCACACAGGAATAAGCCAAAAGCTAAGTGAAGACCTAGGGGTACAGCGCCAATGTGTGCATAATCTCATAGAGAGCCACCAAAAGAAAGCAACACCAGAGATTCTCCACAGAAAGTCTAATCAAATATGCAAATATAACACCAAAAAGCAGTTATTTGATACATGAGATTTCCAAACCCATGGTGGGTGGGAGTATCCTGAACTACCAATCAATGCTGGTGTTGAATGAGGCTTTAAAACCCATGGTGGGTGGGAATATCCTGAACTACCAATCACTACTGGCGATAACAATAGCCAGCACTGATTGGTAGGTCAGTATAATACCTCCCACCACAGATTTTGAATCCTCATTTGTGCCATCACTACGAAAAAGTTCATCAGGAAAATCATAATGAAGATTAATGGATGAAAATATTGCCTCAGTCGTTTTGAGATAAGGCCAATGCTAATTGTTGGAAGATACTCAAACATACAATAGTTTATATTTTTAGCTTTGACAGAAATTTGTACCTCTTTCCTGCTATTAATTATTAATTGCAAAGAATGTGGTTGCCTTACCTTAGAGATGTGAGGCTGGGGATTAAATCCACAGAGGTTGCACACAGTGTTTTTGCATTCTGTGCAGGTGTCGTAGTTGGGGGGATCACTGGAGTGAAAGTTGAGCTCCACCTTGCAGAGTGGACAACTGGATGGAGAGCCTTTAGGAGGCTGAGCAGAGGGCATAGTTTTTTTAGAAGGTTCGGCATGATGGGTGTTCATAGGTGCTTTCATGAGAAGTGGCTTCTTCTCCTGGGAAGGGGGTCCCTTCTCCTGCAGGTTGGGTTGAGATGCATTCAGGGATGCCTGGGCTGGTTGCACATCCTGAATAGTGGTAGACATCAGGCTGGAAGCAGAACTGAAAATGGAAGAGCCAAACCCAAACACCTTCCCAGATACAGAGTCAGAAGATTGTGGGGCAGTGCGTTGCAACTTGGGTGACTGTGTGGAGTCACTGAACCCAAACAACTTCCCAGTGACTGATTCTGCAGTTGACTGTGGGGCTGTGGATTGAGTTTTTCTGGAATCTCTAGTGCCAACAAACCCAAGCAACTTCCCAGTAACGGACTCTGCAGACACCGATGGGGCAATGGATTGAGTTTTTGGAGATTCTGAGATGCCGCTAAACCCAAAAAACTTTCCAGACCCTGAGAGTGAAGCTGTCTCGGGGCCACTGTAGTGAGATTTTGGGGAATCAGTAGTGCCAGCAAACCCAAAGAGCTTCCCAGTGACCGATTCAGTACCTGTCCCTGGAAAAGTGTTTTGGAACTCAATGCCTACTGGCTGTAAAGTTGGTTTTTGGGAAATGAGCTGATATTGTGGGGACTCGGAAGTGTTTTTGAAACCAAAAAACTTATGTGTGGCAGAGTCTGTACCGGTTTCCAGTGAAGAGAGCTGACTTTTTTGGGATTCAGTTGCAATCGACTCTGTAGCAGGTTGAGCTGCTGTGGGCAGAGCTTTTGGAGCGTCTGTGGTGCCGCCAAACCCAAAAAATTTCTTGGTGATCGACTCTGCAGTTGTCTCCGAAACAGTGGGCTGAGTTTTAGGGGTTTCTGTGATTTTTGGCTCTGCACTCGGCTTTTTGTCAGCGGGCTGAGGTTTTGGGGATTCAGTGGTTCCACCATAGCCAAACAGCTTTGTGGTGATTGACTCTGTAGTTGTCTCCTGTGCAGAGGGCTGACTTTTTTGGGGTTCAGTTGCAATCGACTCTGTAGCAGGTTGAGGTGCTATGGGCTGAGCTTTTGGTGCATCTGTGGTGCCGCCAAACCCAAAAAATTTCTTGGTGATCGACTCTGCAGTTGTCTCCGAAACAGTGGGCTGAGTTTTAGGGGTTTCTGTGATTTTTGGCTC
>JAACJT020000052.1:23765838-23777067 GCA_009936485.2 Gymnarchus niloticus
AATTTCTTGGTGATCGACTCTGCAGTTGTCTCCGAAACAGTGGGCTCAGTTTTAGGGGTTTCTGTGATTTTTGGCTCTGCAGTGGGATTTGTGTCAGCGGGCTGAGATTTTGGGGATTCTGTGGTTTCACCATAGCCAAACAGCTTTGCTGTGATTGACTCTGTAGTTGTCTCTAGTCCAGAGGGCTGAATCTCTCCTTTTTGGGATTCAGCTGTAAGCGGATCTGTGGCACGGTGTGGTGCTGTGGGCTGAGGTGTTACTGTATCTGTGGTGCCACCAAAGCCAAAAAATTTCTTGGTGATCGACTCTGCACTGATCTCTTGAACATTGGGTTGGGTTTTCGGGGTTTCTGTGGTTAAACTAAACCCAAAGAGCTTCCCTGTGATTGACTGTGCCGTTGTTTCCAGCAGAGATGGCTGACTTTTTTCGGATTCAGTTACAATCGACTGTATAGCAGACTGTGGCACTATGAGCTGAGATTTTGGAGACTCAGTGGAGTCTCCAAAGCTAAACTGTTTAGTAGTGACTAGCTCTGCAGCTGACTCTAGGCCAGTAGATTCAGAAGACTGAGACGTTGCATACTCCCTTGTTACAGTATCTGGTTGTGTGGGAGTGGGCTGGGATTTTGGGTACTCCATGGTAACTGACTCCGCAGTTGGTTGTGCATCAGTGGGAATATGTTTTAGGGACTCTATTATCACTGACTTTGAATCCATCTGAGGGAGAGAGGGCTCAGTTTTTCCAAACTCCATATTGACAGAATCTGCATTTGGCTGTGTAGCAGATGCCTGAGATTTTTGAGTCTCTGTGGTCACTGACTCAACATCTGACTGTGGGTCAGTACATGAAAGCTTTGAATACTTTGTGTTTACTGACTTTGCATCCAGCTGTGGGACAGAAGGATCACATTTTGCAGACTCTTTGGAGACTAAATCTGCATCTGGCTGTGTAGCAGAGGGCTGGAATTTCTGGAACTCTGTGGTCTCTGACTCAGCAGGTGGTGGTTTTGTGGTGAATGACTCTGCATCTGGCTGGGAGTCAGTAGGATGGGTTTTTCTGAACGCCACTGTAATTGTTTCAGCTTCCAGTTGTGGGTCAGAGGGATTCATTTTTATGGACTCTAAGGTGAACAAATCTGCATTTGGCTCTGTTATAGAGGGCTGGTATTTTGGGGAAACTGTGGTCAGCAATTCAGCTGTTATCTGTGGATCAGTATGTGGAGGTTTTGTGGATATTGTGGTTATCAACTCTGCTTCCAGTAGTGGGACAGAGAGCTGAGTTTCTGTATAGTCCATAATGGCTGCATCTTCATCTTGCTGGGAGGCAAGGGGTTGGGATTTTAGGGACACTGTTGTCACAAACTCAGCAGTGGGCTGTGGGTCATTTGGTCGAGGTTTTCTGGACTCCGTGGTGATCAACTTTGCATCTGGCTGGAGGTCAGTAGGAAGCAGTTTTGCAGATGCCACGGTAATCGATTCTGCATCTGCCTGTGGGCCAGAGGGCTCAATTTCTTCTGCCTCCAAGCTGACCAAGTCTGCTTCTGGCTGTGTAGAAAAAGATTGAAATTGTGGAGACTCTGTGCTTACCAGCTCCGCAGCTAGTTGTCGGTCAGTAGGTGGAGGTTTTGTGGACACCGTGGTGATCGACTCTGTATCTGGCTGGGGGTCAGTATGAGGAGTTTTTGCAGATGCCACACTAATCGACTCTGTAACCAGCCGTGGGATAGAGGGATCAATTTTTGCAGACTCTAAATTAAAATCTACTTTTGATTTTGAGGCACAGGGCTGGGATTTTGGGGACTCCATAGTCACTGACTCAACATCTGGCTGTGAGCCACTAAGTGCAGGTATTGTGGATGGTGTGGTGATTGACTCAGCAACCACCTGTGGGGCAAAGAAATGAGATTTTGTATAGTCCATCATAACCAAATCTTCATCTAACTGGAAAGCAGTGGGCTGGGATTTTGAAGTCTCCGTCGTCACTGACTTGGCAGCTGGCTTTGTGTCACTAAGTGGAGGTTTTGTAAACTCGGTGGTGATCAACTCTACATCCATTTGTGGGACAGAGGGGTCAGTTTTTGCAGACTCCACAGTGATAAAATCTGCAGCTAATTGTGGGTCAGTAGGTGGAGGCTTTGTGGACACTGCAATGGTCAAATCTGCATCCAATTGCGGGGCAGAGGGCTGAATTTTTGAATAGTCCATCATGACTACATCTTCACTTAGCTGTGAGGCAAAGGGTTGGGATTTTGGGGACGCTGTTGTCACCAACTCAGCAGTGGGCTGGGGGTCATTTGGTGGAGGTTTTGTGGTGATTGACCTTGCATCTGACTGTGGGACAGAGAGCTCAATTTTTGGAGACTCCAAGGTGACCAAATCAGCATCTGGCTGTGCAGCAAAAGGCTGGGTTTCTGGAGACTTTGTTATCACTGACTCAGAAGCTGGTTGGGGATCAGGAGGAGGTGATTTTGTAGACGATCTAGCGATCGACTTTGCATCCAGCTGCAGGTCAGCAGGAGGGATTTTTGAGGATGACATGGTGATTGATTCTGCATCAAGCTGGGGGTTACCAAAAGGTGGTTTTGTGGACTCAGTGGTGATCAATTTCACATCTGGCTGTGGGACCAAGGGATTAATTTCTGCAGACTCCAAGTTGACCAAATCAGCATCTGGCTGTGGGGCAGAAGGCTGGGATTTTCGGGACTCAGTGATCATTGACTCAGCAGCTGCCTGTGGGTCTGTAGTTGGAGGTTTTGTGTACTCTATTGTGATTGACTTTGCATCCAATTGTGGGGCAGAGGGTTGAGTTCTTGCATACTCTATGGCAACAAAATCTGGATCAGGCTGTGCAGCAGTAGTCTGGCATCTTGTGGACTTTATAATGACCGACTCAGTAGCTGACTTTGTGACAGAGGTCTCTGTTTTTGCATAGTCTGTGGTGACCAAATTTGCATCTGATTGTTCTGCAGAGGCCTGGGGCTTTGAGTACTCCACCTTCACCATCTCAACATGTGACTGTGGGTCACTAAGTTGAGGTACTGTGGACGCTGTGGTGATTGACTCTACAACAAGCCATGGAGTAGAGAAATGAGACTTTGCATATTCCATTGTGACCAAATCTTCATCTATTGGTGAAGCAGATGGTTGTGATTTTGGGCTGTCTGTTAACACTGACTCAGCAGCTGGCTGTGTGTCAGTATGTGGAGGTTTTGTGGACGCTGTGGAAATTGATTCTGCATCTATCTGGGGATCAGTAAGAGGGCATTTTGTGGATATCGTAGTGATTGATGCTACATCCAGCTGGAGGTCAGTAAGTTTTGTGGACACAGTGATGATCAATTCACCATCCGACAGTGGGGCAGAAGGCTGGATTTCTGTTGACTCCAAGGTGACCAAATCTACAACTTGCTGTCTAGCAGAAGAATAAGATTTTAGGGACTCTTTAACTGACTCAGCAACTGGATGTGGGTCAGTAAGTGGAGGCTTTGAGGACTCCGCAACTGGATGTGAGTCAATGGATTGTGGTTTTTGTGACTCTGTGGTTCCAAAGTCATGCAGTTTCTCAGAGAAGGACACTGCAGCAGAATCTGGAGCACTGGAATGAGAGTTTGGGTATTCTGCAGTGCCTCCATGACCAAACAACTTCCCTGTGATTGATGTTACCACTGGATGTGGGTCAGTGGGGTGAGATATGTGATACTCTGTTGTGCCTCCAAACCCAAATAGTTTCTCAGTGACAGACCCTACAGCAGACTCTGGCCTAGTGAGCTCTGTCTTTAGTGACACCTGGGAGGAGGACTGTGTAGCTGGCTGTGGGGCAGTGGGTGGAGTTGTTGAGGATGCAGACATGCCATTAAAACCAAACAGCTTCACAGTGATTGACTCTGTAGTTGTCTCCTGTGCAGAGGGCTGACTTTTTTGGGAGTCAGTTGCAATCGACTCTGTAGCAGGTTGAGGTGCTGTGGGCTGAGCTTTTGGTGCGTCTGTGGTGCTGCCAAACCCAAAAAATTTCTTGGTGATCGACTCTGCACTCGTCTCTGAAATACTGGGCTGAGTTTTAGGGGTTTCTGTGATTTTTGGCTCTGCAGTGAGCTTTTTGTCAGCGGGCTGAGATTTTGGGGATTCTGTGGTTCCACCAAACCCAAACAGCTTTGCGGTGATTGACTCCGTAGTTGTCTCCTGTGCAGAGGGCTGACTTTTTTGGGATTCAGTTGCAATCGACTCTGTAGCAGGTTGAGGTGCTGTGGGCTGAGCTTTTGGTGCGTCTGTGGTGCCGCCAAACCCAAAAAATTTCTTGGTGATCGACTCTGCACTCATCTCTGAAATACTGGGCTGAGTTTTAGGGGTTTCTGTGATTTTTGGCTCTGCAGTGAGCTTTTTGTCAGCGGGCTGAGATTTTGGGGATTCTGTGGTTCCACCAAACCCAAACAGCTTTGCAGTGATTGACTCCGTAGTTATCTCCTGTGCAGAAGACTGACTTTTTTGGGGTTCAGTTGCAATCGCTTCTGTAGCAGGTTGAGGTGCTGTGGGCTGAGGTTTTGGTGTGTCTGTGGTGCCGCCAAACCCAAAAAATTTCTTTGTGATCGACTCTGCACTTGTTACCGAAACACTGGGCTGAGTTTTGGGGGTTTCCGTGGTTTTTGGCTCCGCACTGGGCTTTGTGTCAGCAGGCTGAGATTTTGGGGATTCTGTGGTTCCACCAAACCCAAACAGCTTCGCGGTGATCGACTCTGTAGTTGTCTCCTGTGCAGAGGGCTGACTTTTTTGGGCTTTTGTTGCACTTGCCTCTGTAGCAACTTGTGGTGCAGTAGGTTGAGATTTTGGGGACTCTGTGGTGCCTCTAAACCCAAACAACATCCCAGTGACTGACTCTGCAGCCGGCTGTGGGTCAGTGGGTTGAGGTTTTGGGGACTCTGTGGTACCTCTAAATCCAAACAACATCCCAGTGACTGACTCTGCAGCCGACTGTGGGTCAGTGGGCTGAGGTTTTTGGGCCTCACTTATTCCTCCAAACCCAAACAATTTCCCAGTGACTGACTCTGCAGCCGTTCGTGAGTCAGTGGGCTGAGGTTTGGGTGACTCTGCAAAACCAGCAAACCCAAACAACTTCCCAGTGACTGACTCTTCAGCCGGCTGAGGGGCAGTGGGTTGTTTGGATGCCTCAGCCCAACCACCAAAATTCAAACCAAAGATACCAGATTCCTGCTTGGGGGGTAGAACGTCTGGTAGTGGTGTACATTTGGCAGAAGGAGGATCCTGGCCACCCTTTGGCAACTGTTGTGTTTTCCCTGGGTCTTCTAATGGACGGCCTGTCTTGGGATCTAGTTTTGGCGCCCCACTTGGGACCTGTGATGTTGAAAGCTGACCTGGCAGCTGCTCTGGTTGTAACGGATAGTCTTTATCCAAGCCTTGCGATGACGGCTCAGGATTTAGTGTCTGTGCAGCTGGAGTCTGGTCCAGTGGTTTTTTAACATCTTGTGCTTCCTTTGATTTACACTGGTCTGGTACTGGCGAGTCAGAACCTTTTGGTGCAGTTGGAGCTCTCTGCTGCATGGTGTCACTTGCAACAGCCCGCTCAGCCAGTGGTGAGGGCATCCTGCTATTTTTGGCCTTGCAAGACTCAGGCTTTGCGGCTTGCTCCACCACAGAGGCCTTGCTGTGGATGGAGGTCATGGCGGAGACCTGCCCAAGGGCCTGCTTGGGGGACGGTGGTTCTGCCTTCATTGTGGGTGGTCCTGGAGGGTCCATTCCTGCAAGAGCTCTCTGCATCTGGCAGCTGAGACAGAGCCACTCCATCACCTGCAATAATGTCCCACAATTTTATAGTCAGTAAAAAACACATTAGTGTGACCTCCAAGTGAGAGCACAGTTTCTCTGTACACGGGATCTTAAAAACACAGCATACTTTCACAGAATGTGATCCTCATGCAAACTGTTTAATTTCTTATGGACCCGAAGCCGTAACTGCACTCATTGTGAATTTAAGACCTTATTACATCTGCAGTGACTGGCATTGGAGATCTGATATGTGGATCCGGGGAAAATCACACTTCAGAAATGCAGAACCCAGAGTGTGGTGCCTACTACCTGGTAATGAAACAGTCCCACAAGTGACAGTTCATCTTCGTTGAAAGGTAATAGATTTGATTCACTCCTTCTGTCACCCTACACTTTACAGCCACTAAAATAGGGAGTCTGTGTGGATTTCGTTCTTCATGACTGGTCAGACATTACGGATATAGAATAAAAGTCAACATAATTACACATTGAAACTGTTCTGTTCTTATAATACACACTCATTTCATAGCCACATACAGACATACTGTACACACTGTCTATAGTCATCTCAAGACATGTTTAATTAATTGCAATAGAAAATATTACAATATAAGTTAAGACTTTTTTGTGATTACAAGTCTTATCATTCATATGTAAACATAGTCCTCTAACACTTCTTGAAGTGCCATGGGTCTGTCTAACACAGCATCTCTTATCACCACTAAGCATGTACAGTATGCCATATAATAAAAACGTTCCTGTGGTGCATCTGAAATCCCACACTGAACTAAACAGTCTGAGCAATGACAACTTTACTCAGTTTGCTGTCACACTACATTCACCATGTGTAAAACGTCAGGCAAGTGTAACTTTTCCCAGTGATATGTGACATCTGTATTGGCCTGAGATTATGACACATTTAACTGACTTTAACCAGACATTCCCCCACCTGACTGGAAGTGCAGACACAGTAAAGCTCTTACCACAGAGCCAGGAGGACTGAAGCCGCAAAGACTGCACACCACAGTCTTACACTGTGTACAGGTGCTGTAGTTGGGCTGCTCCTTGCTGTGCACGTTCAGCTCAGTGGATTTGCAGAGGGGGCAGACAGCTGACCCCTGTGGAGGTGGCCTAGCACTACCTGGTCCCGCTTGGAGAGCCCCAGGACCTTGCTGTTTAGGCAGAGACTTTTCATGTCCAACGGTTGGGGTGCTTTGCTTTCCAGGGGACCCCTGTTGTGGGGATGTTCTAGCAGCCTGCTGCCGATGAGACATCTGTGCTACCTTTGCCTTCTGCTCCTGGGCTGGTTTCTCCTTCTTTCCTCCATCATCGTCCTCCTCTGAGGAGGACAATGACGATGATGATGACACTGCCTCCTGGCCTGCCTCCTCGTCCCCAAACAGACTGAATTTATTCACCGCAGATGACACTGCACTTAGAGGGTTGGCCCCACTTAGGAAGTTCGAAGAAAACATACTTCTCCTGGGTTCCTCCCTCCCTGGTGGCCCAGAATGTGATTGTAACAGACTGGCAGAAGAAGGTCCTGTCCTTGGTGTGCCTTGTCTGGCGGCTATGCCGGTTTTGAGGGCATCAGTAGTCTGATTTTTACTGATCTCAGGAGGCCCCTGGGCAGGTATGGTTCGAGGGAGCTGAGGGAGACACTTTAAGTCTGCTTCTAACTTCCTGGAAGAATACAAAAAAAAAAAAAAGGAAACACCCACATCATTCATGACAGACCAAATTACCTTACAGTTCACTTTACTATAGTTTCAACAACAACCAAAGGTCCTTCTCTACCCTAACATTTTTCGAGAGTGACTTTAACAATAAAATACCCTAGCATTTCAAGAGAAATAAAGGAGATCAGCAGACAAAACACATTTTTCCCATATGCCCTACAATTTCTTTGAACTGCTATATATGTACGAGGATCCCCCAATTAACCTGATTTTGCTGACCTCATTTCTGGCCTTAATATACAGATTTCAATTTTTTGTTCTCATGACATTTGCATGCCTTTGAGTAACATATGGAATCTGTTTCACCATGAGAAGAGCAAGATACAGTGGGCTTTAATTCCCGACCAGAGCTGCTTCGTGCAATGATTGCCCTGTCCTGGCTCACCTCCACCCGCGACAATGGGTATGTACAATGTACAGTATGAACCACGATCACTTTAGCTGAAAAATCCCTATTTGGACACTATATACATAGGTCTGTGGAAATATACCAGCTGTTCTCACCAACCTACAGTTTAATTCTGGCCACGGGTCTATCAGTCGAGTCGCCTGTCTTCAGTGCCATGGACAGTGACCGAAACCCAGAGAAACGCTATTGATCCTTGCGGTCGGCTTCCTTCTTTCTGCCCGAAGAGGCAGGCTCACCGACTGTAATACAACCCGCAGATACCTCCAGGGCAGCTCGATCACTCCCTGAATGCAGCACCTTAAACACACAAGGCTGCAAACTTCCCCGAAGTGAAAACGCCAGCATTTCAATGACACAATTTAAGATTTCCGGTCTCCCGTGTACAGATCCTGCAAAAAGCCGCATGCAGAAATGGATCGGAAATGTAATTCATTGAAATTATGAACGTCATGGGCTGGATCGCTGCTACTTGAGTCCCCACTCGCCTCGATCGGTCTTTTGTAAGCCGCGTTTTGCAGGTTTGCCTTCCGACCCAAAGGATCCCCGAAAAAAGAAGAAGCTGCCGCCTCTACGAGATCGAATTGAAGTTCACGCACATGCGTTTTTATGCGGTCTAATTTAAACTTGACCGTCTTTTTGCTGTCGGCTAATTTTCTTTATCCGGCACAACCAGTCGACCAATTCACGTTAATTTCCGAGAACAGACACAAACCATATGGAGGATATTCCATATACACAAGGTAGGGCAGTTAAAGAAAAAGAAAAAAAAAAAAAAAAACCCCGATGCGTATTTGCTGGTAATCCTAAGTACCCTATGGCAATAATAAAAAATGCATACTTTGATCAGTTTCGACAGGAGCAGTGTCTCCCACAGGCATCCCCCCCTCGTGTTTACGCGAATGCCGCACTGGGGAATACAGCACAAGCGATCATTACCCACCACCGAGAATACCCCCCCATTTCACCCCCATAGGCAGATGAGGGGAACTTTAATGTGTGTGAGCGGCTATTTTCTGCAGGGGGGGCGACGCGTTGAATGTCCGCAGCGCACGACCGGGGCGACATGCCTGTGCGGCGAGGTGCTCCGCGGCACCGCCGTCCGCCTTCTGTCTTCCCGGCTCAGGCGCTTCAGTTCCGCCTCCATTCCTGCGGGGATCCGATCAGAGCCCCCGTTTCCATTAGAAGCCACCCCTCCTGGTAATCCGGGGAGATCCCCTTCCCCGCCCTCGACGCTCGCTTCGTTACCCATGCCCGGTCCCCTTCAGAAGGACACGACGTGAACGCAGACGGGCTGCGCTGCCGACGCCACTGTAGCGCTTGGCTCGCCGCGCATCCTAAGTTATCCCCAGACGTGCGCTCGGCCGTTCCCCGGCGGTTTCCGCTGGGCTTTCGCACGCCTTCTGATGTACATGGAGGTTACAGCGCCTTTCCCATCACAGGCACCGCGCATGATCCGCCTCATATACAGGGGCTGCATGGACAGGGAGTTAAAGGGACATTCCGCTAAAAACCTGCATCATATCCACGGTGACAGCTGCCTTTGATTACTGCGAGTGGATACGAAACTGAAATGAAATTATGTGGTCAAAATAAACGTATGAACATTGTTTAATTTCTTTGTCTCATAATCCTAAAATATAATCTAGTAGGCGAACAATCAAACATTTTCTTTATGGATATTTGTATTACATTGGTTTCTTTATGTGTATACCTCTCCTGACTTGACCTGTGATTTTTATGACACCCATTTCATTCATTTGTCTTCCAAAATCTGGCTGAAATAACCCAGGTTGAAATCACCTTGTGTTGCGGTAACCCTGAAAATAGCCTTCATCTTACCCTGCTCTCTGCTATTACCAAGCAGTGGCTGTCAGTTGCAATCCAAACTATGCTCAGGACCTTAACACTCTGGGACTTTAGATCATCAGGGCACACCACGTTCAGAGATGTCTGCCCTGGGGTGAGTTTGTTTCTATATAACACCCCAAAAGTGGACGGAGCTCCTGAAACCTCATCTACAGGAATCAGAGTCCTGTAGTCAGTGTGTCTTTTGACAAAACCTAGGACTAACTGCCAAGAAACTGCACCATTAAAATGCATCAAAAGTGTGTGGATTGTTATAAACTGAGATAAAGGTGTACACTATCTATCTGGACAAAACTCAGAACATATTTGGAAATTATGCATATTTTAACGACTGGCCCAAGTGACCTCGCATAAAATTACCACTGGAATACAAACATTCAGAAAAACATGCCTTAAAAGTATTATTTACCTGTAAGTAAATGATTATCAGTTCTGCCAAGTTAACCATGGATGAGATTTGCAAAAGTCGTGTCATAAGAAAAAATATATATTGTAAAGCATGAAGAGCATCATGCTTTTAATACATATATACACACACTTCTCGACAAAAAAATGAGTTTGTCCAGATGTAATAACATTTGTTTTTTTTGGTCTCTGGGCTAAGCTATCATGGCTTAATTTTAAGATTTCTGTTCTGATGGGGGCAGAATGAGAAGTTTATATGATGAAAATTCAGCATGGAAGACAATTCAGGGTGGAGTTACACAAGTGACAGCAATGTCTGCTGTTTTCTTACCGTTTTCCCTGATCAGACAGCAGGCCATAATCTGCTTTAGTCAACTCCATCCCTTTTGGACGACATAAAGACATCGCCCTGTACACCTGAATCCAGTTTAGCTGCATGATCGGGATCATTCTCTGACAGGTGGCTCGATCAAGTAAAGCTGATGGAAATGCAGGGAAGGCAATCCACTGGAAAGCCATTCACCAGAGTCCTCGATCGCAGAGAGGGGCTCACCTCAGCTAACAAGGAGAGCTCTAGGGGGGATTGCTTTTGGCCTTTAACCAAAGGTGAGCCATCATCCAAGTAGGCAGATAAGTTTCTGGAATTCGGAGGAAAATAATCCTTGGGCCCACCTACATCCCTGTCCCACCACAGGATGGAGAAACCGCTTGAAGGAGGTTTCATGTCTGCACCTCGGCAAAGATGCAGTGGTCTCAGAATCTCAAACACACAGCTTAAAGCGCCGGATCAAGAGCAAACAATATCTGAATCGGAGACATTTTGGTAAAAGTGCCTGTTAGGGATGTGCTGATCCGATATTCAGCAGCAGTATTGGTCTGGTACTGACCAAAAACACTGGACTGCTTACCAGAAGAAAAATAAAGCTATAATACAATAAAATACAAGTGCCTGTAGCACTCAGTAGCAGTATCGGCCTGGTACTGACCAAAAACACTGGATTGGTTAGAAACAAAATGGCTCAGCATCGGCTGA
>JAACJT020000052.1:23777167-23790408 GCA_009936485.2 Gymnarchus niloticus
ACTCAGTAGCAGTATCGGCCTGGTACTGACCAAAAACACTGGATTGGTTAGAAACAAAATGGCTCAGCATCGGCTGATATTTAAAGTTGCCTTATCAGTATCGGAGATGAAAAGTGGTATCAACCCACTACTGTCTGTGGAGGGCAGGTTAAAAACCATGCCAAGGAAAGCACAATATGCCAAATGTTAATATATATCAACATCAACAGTCAAAATTACTAAAACTTCCAGTTAATTAGCCTTTAACAATTCTTTGTTTTTCATTGTCGGGTAACCAAGTACAAAGAACATCAGCCTCTGACTGTACAGGGTGTCAAGGTATCAGGGCTCTGCCTTTAGCGAGCTTGTCACAGTCATTCAACAAAAAAATGGCACCCCACCCTTAGAACGTAACAGTGGTATATTTGCTAGAATGAAATGCCACTCGCAATTCAGCCAAAAAGCCTGAACTGATCATATAATCACTAGAGAAAGCCCTTGCAGGAAGTGTATGATCTGAAAGCCCTCGTCTTTGCATGGGTGTCGAATGAGGTAGTGCGACGTCACAAGGACGGTGTGAGACCCACGGCTCCTGTGAGCTGGCTGGATAAAGTTAGACCCTCATATAGCACCACATGACTGTGCTCTCGATCCTACGTACTGGAAGGCTCCGGTCCACACAACATTTATAGAATGAATCATCATGTACCTACTTGCATTGCACACGATTTAAATGCATTTACGTTTGGGGGGGAAAAAATAGGCTACAGAATAAAACTTATATTCCTTCATTATTTGGAGTCATGCATCTGCAAATATTCTTTCCAGGATGGTTAACTGTACTGTCTGTTAGACCTTGAATGAATCTCCACAGGTATGTCTGGCATGTGGCGGCATATGCTCAAATACCTATAGTCCTACTATTGTCTCCATTACCGTTTATAATATGTTACGCTATTTTGTACATGCTTATTTAAAAAGTGTTTTTGGTGTTTCAGATTTATTCTCCTTAGACATTAGTACTTCACTGTCCTTCGGGCATTTCATTATAAGCTGAGTGATCACAATATAAAGCACTTGAGATATCTATGGAGAACACACCTGTTGCCCTTGAAGTACAACACAGATAGTGGTTTTAAGTCGGCGCTAAACAAGGTCAGGGCGTAATTAATACAGTAACACGATACAGTAAACTCTGCCAGCTTCATTAAATTTAAATATTAAACTTGCGCGAAAAAAAAACAATGCTGTCAAAAAGCCTCCATATGGAGATACGCGTATGCTCTAGGGACTCCAGGCAGCAGGAGGGCTTGAAACGCAGCAAAAAGCGTATAATTGTTACATCTGTGTGGGACAAAGCAGAAATAATCTCAAAGCCTCATGATGCTCGAAATAATGAGTCACTTACCTTTCTTTCGATACCGCGCCCTTTCATTCATTCCTTTAATCCTAATAACTAACCCCTGCTTAACACTTGCTTCAGTTGTTAAACTGCATCTCAGAAGCAGACGTATGACTCTCACCACCATCAGCAGACCGCAAGTGTAAGACTGCTGGCGGCGTGATGATCGTCAGCAAGCAGAGCGAAGTTCCCCCTTAAAGCCACAGTGTCCTTCTGGCCGCACTCCGGCACTCCAGGGAAGATCCTCCCCCACCATGAGTCATGCCTTAAGCCGCTTTATACGCTGGGACGAAAATCGGAGAGGATCTACACTCAGACTGGTCCTATTTGGTCGCTAGATGAGACACATGACTCAGATCATCTGAGATGAGGCACTAAACGAACCGTGCAGCTTGCCGTAATTTTATTAGGTATGCGGGATATCTTCTTTGCATTTTTTGGGGTCCCTCATTTCTTGAAGATTGATTCTCGATCCTTGGTCGTCACAGGCTGGGGTGCTCAGCCAGATGCTCAAATTAAAATGTAATTTACGACTTGCTATTCTCACTTCTTCAATTTACTCTGCCTACACTACACAAGTGAACCACAGGTTCCCACAAGGTAAAGCATTGAAAAGGAAAAATGTATGGGACCTTAAAGTGAATGTGGATTTAGGACTGGAATGACGTGTAACTGAAAGCATATATCTGCAATAGATATAAGATGTGCCTCGTGCATTTGCCAATCTGCGTGGCATCGTGTACAGAAAGCATGGAATTATTTCAGCCGATTTAATTTTACTGGAGAAAGGAGCAGTATAAACACCAGAAATAAGTGATCTGGGAACACAGGAAATTGATCAATACGTCAGACAAGCTGTCAGTGGACAGATGGAACGGATCATTCTTTCGGAACACCACATTTATGCAGCCATATTACCAGAATCCTCTATTCTACGCTTCATAATGTAATGTCACAAGACTGACAAAGTGTGCATGTGACCTCACTGAACCACAGAATTCAAAGGGAAATTTATTTACTGCATCATCTGTCTGCTGGACGGCACTTTAGGTCTAAGCATAACTGCGGTGATATGTGGACATAGAACATATTTCCTCACCTTACATTAGGAATAATGCAGTACTAAGGTCTAGACTAAACGCTTTATAATTTAAGAGGTGTAAAACAAGCTCAAGAGATTCTTTGCTGCATCTTAGGTCCAGGTCAGGCATCTTTCTCTTGACATGGCCTAGTTAAACATTTAAATATATACAGAAACTAAATGAGGCATCATCATATTTCATTTCAAAGGCCTTCTACTAAAGGGACATTGTGTACAATGCAATAACCAAAAACAATGTTCATTTTTTGGTATAATTCAGATTTGTGTGCTTTTAAAAGGGTAAATATGGGACAAACCAGCTCACCTGTACCTCTGTTGTTAAAGAAAAAAAATGGCACAACATTGAACAAAATGTCCTGTATTTCCCAGTATAAGCAAATCTTTACTTCAATCATTTGACGGAAAACAGACTGAGGGAGGAAGAGGTAGGAGACGGTAGGAGACGGTAGGAGACAGCCCCGTGAGGTGAACTCTTGCGATTCCTGTTTGACCAAAAGGCAGCTCAAGGACAAACTTCACTGTTCTTCGGGGGAAGTCTTCATTAGTACTGTATGGTAATGCTAACTACATTAGCATGTATTCATGCATGGAAGATTCTTCCCAGTGTAAACTGTGTTCTAAATATAAGGCAGCGGGACAAAGAAAGGCAGAGACGAGAGCCATTGTCCAGTGGCGGGGGGGGAGGACCCAACCCAGTCGGGCATTCACCTCTGGTGTGGCTTTCATACTGGGAATTTATACCTGGCTATAACCTTCACTAGCACCTGGGACACGTCAAGGTGTGGATCATGGGGCGTGTTGAGCCATTTCCAAGCAGATCGAGTCACAGGTTAAATATTCATGTCTTGTGACATCTACTGTACGCTGCAGCGGCTCCTCCTGCGGCGAGACATGGTTCCTCGTACCAGAGGTCACCTGGTATTCAATCAGCTCCCAGCATATTTCTTCTGATAGCCTGGAGTCAGTTACTGCGCTCTGCAATGACAGCAAATTGTCTTGGAGAGCTACAAGGGCTTTTGATATGATTGCTGCTGTCGATTTTGAGCTTCAGCCAAGCACTCAGCTGGAGTTTTTTTTTTTTTAAAAAAAACATTTCATTTGTATTTTCACCTGGTTGCGTATCTGAGGTCTTTCAGCTCAGAACTAGTCATGGCATCCATAGTAAATGTTCAAACACTAACCCAAACAAGACAAGAAGGCCTGCATGGCTTCCTCTTGTTTTTCTATGTTCTTATATAACATTGTTACTTTAAAATGCCGGCTGCATTTGCATCAAATTTATAATGCTGTCATTAGACACTGCACAAAGCATTACACTTCATGGCACTGAAGAAAAAAGGGCACAGGGGTTGGTTTCCATAATGAAAAGCAATGCATTTTCTACTGGCTTTTACACACAATAATATGGCCTCCCTTTTAAATACCTTTTACATTTACGCTTTTAAACACAATCACCAAGCAGTTGTATTAGCCTGCTACAGCTAGTGTTCGGAATTGAAAATAACCAATCAAGAAACATCACACACTTGGCTAATTTCTCTCTCCTCCAATCGCTTACAAGGGTCACAAGGGGGGTGTACTGTAGCCAATCCCAGTCAGCACAGGGCACAAAGGTGGGACACATACAGAGACACATACACTACAGGCAACTCTGAGATGCCAGCTGGTCTAATGGCATCTTTGGACTATAGAAGGGAACTTGAGTACCATGGAAAAAGCCGGTACAACGCAGAGAAACAAGCAAACTGAAAACACTTCATATATGTTGACAAATAAGAGAATGTTTCCCAAAAGAGTATTTTGGTGTTTCTCATAGATGCATTCATAAGGTAACATTGATATAATTTGTCAAAACTTGACATAACCAAAAATGAAGCTGATGCATGAGGAAAACAGAAGCTGCAGACAGCTTCTCCAGCCTCCTTCCACGCTTGCTGCCATCAAGGAGACTGTTTCGTTGATGCAGGCCTCATGCGAGCTGACACTAAGTCTCAGGTTTATATGATCAACTGAGAACTCTCCAGAGCAACGAGAGGAGGCTTCAGGTGCTCCCAAGGTTTATGGGAGGTCCAGCACAGCCTTTTCCAGACATTGAGCAAACAGGCCAGCGACTCTCCACCTCACTGTTGCTGTGAGCAGACCAATCCAATTCTCTCCCCCCCCCGTCCTGTGAATGAGTTACAGTGTGCCTTTGCTGTGTAGTGGAGATGCCGTGTGGGTTTTACGGTACGTGGAGCGGGTGGCTGGCTCGAAAATGTGCGAGACAGCCGCTGTGCAGTTCGCTCTCCCCTCCAGTACAGGGTCACAGTACTGTGGAGACACGTCATCCTCCTGCAGCAAGTCATGCTTGAGGCAAGGGGTGGAAACTACATTAGGGAGACCTTAGAACTTCATCTGTGATTCTCTTACCGATGCCTCCGCTAAAGCCGTCCGTCTGAACCGTGCCTCCGCTACGGCCATCCGTCTGAATCGTGTCTCTTAACCATGCCTCTCTTCATAGGTCTGCAGAAACGTGGACTATCAGCAACCATCTTAACAGACATGACTCTGGTATGTACGTAACAACAGTTCAGAAATTTGTTAAGCCTCAAACACTAACGGTGACAAAATCTTTCCTTTCATCTGTCATCCATCAAACCGTTGCCGAGCTTTCGTGTGAGCTGTTTGTGTTGCGGAAGACCATGTAGAGACGTGCAAGGTATCAAGGATCTGCTTCATACCTGATATACCTTCTGAATGTCATGAGTTTTATTACTGCTGGACCTCTACTGCAAGATAGGTGTCAAAAGCTGTAAACCAACCAACAGTCAAGACCTCAGATTCCATGGGCTCAAATGCAGCCGTTATTCTCCATGTACAAACGTGAAAGCTTAAGGTGTCATGGAGCACTGGAACATATTATGTCACCACACCATGGCATATGGGTTCACAAGTAATGAACAGAATCGAGTGGAACATACAGACTCCATGTAGGCCTTGTCAAAATATGTGTTGGCCTGCCGTAGTCTAGAGGTAAGGATCCAGCCTTGAGTTCTGACTCCTCTGTATCTTTAAATCTTTCTCTTGTTACCATTAGTTCACAAACAAGCTTCATTATCAGCATGTACTCTTTACAGCATTGCTGTGTAAAAGCATTGCCAACAGTCCATTCAGATTATGGGAAGAAAATAGCACATACATATTCCTAAACTGATCCAAGTTCAACCTAACGTGTACAATCCAGGCTGAGATATGATAGCATGCTTGAGGACTCAGAACACATTTCAACTGAACAAATGCAGATTTTCTCATACCATGACATCCTACCATACTTATGCCCATTAAAAAAACAAAAATAATACAATTCTCACATTCATAATTTCCAAATTCCAAGTTAGCCTATGATGGTGCAGCTAAATTATCACTAAGGTATTACTACAATAATAATAAGTTAAAAACGAACTTTATAATGGCCTGTTTGTCATATGTACAATACTGTGCAAAAGTCTTGAGCCACCCCATCATTTATTCATATTTTGCTAGGAAAATGGGACAATAGGTAGAGTGATTTATTGCAACATCATCTGATCATCTGTAATCATCTGCTCCTGTTTCTTCACTGGTTCATGCCTTAAGTTAGATGGCTTTGTTATGCTTGAATCATTCATACGTAGGTCACTGTGTGGCTTAGACAAAAAATATTCTTCTGAAACTGTTCAGGTACAGAGGCTGAACTGAAAATGAGAGCCAAAAACTTTGAAAGTCCCTCAGGAGGCCTGGAGGACTATTCCTCAAGACTACATGAAAAAAATACAAGAAAGTCTGGTTCTTTGGAAGCATATGAAGAAGTGAAGGGTGACTCATGACTTTTGTACAGTACTTTACGTCAAGGTGGTTCTGTTCTGAATAGAGAGCTTTCATTTCAGAAAAGGTAAACCCTTATGCATGCTTACAAAAACCTTTAGGAAGATACGACACACATGTATGTTCTATCCATTTCCAGCCACAGGCCTCCTCACCAGCACATAAATGTTTCCACTAGAAGGTTCTGAGGGAGCCCAGTCTCAGACCGGACTTTAAGTCTCCTGAAGATGCCTGGGACGGCGACGCTGATCTGTTCCCACCTTCCCTCGCCTCTCGGCCACCTGGGAGTGCTTCCACTTGGGCTGCAGGGATGGCCGTTTCCTCCTTCCCCAATCAGGGCACCATACCCTCTCACAGTAGTCCTCCACCCTGAAGAAGTCGTCCGATCCAAGGAGCTGATGGAACTCCTTGAACCAGAGCTTGGAGGTGGGGTCCCGGTTGGGGTTGTGGAGCACATGGGGCCTCTTGAACTCGGTGCCATCCCCAGTTTTGATCTTGGTCTCACCACAGTGGAGCATCTCCTGAACACTTTCCGTCTCTAGTACTCGCAGGACAATCTTGGTGTATGGGCGGACAAAACCATGCTCCACCGTGAGGCATTGGTAGGTTCCAGAGTCAGCCAGGAGCAGGTGGAGGAACAGCAGGCCGTGAATGGTTCTGACCACACGCTCGTCGGTTTGCACCTGAGCACAGAAGCGAGAGAAATGGTGGGGGTCACGATCTGAGCGTCAAAGTGCCAAACTCCTCACGCAGACTCTTCAAGACTTCAGCTTGCTTCCAGCACTCCAGATTAAATGTTAATGCTTTTATGTTATGTTGGTTCTAAGACAACAGTATTATGTTTCTGTAGAAATGGTTATTTAATGATAATTTTCCACCAATAGATAATGACATCTCCTTTCAGGTTGTCCTCCTGCAACTGCAATATTCAATTCAACTCACTCTTCCTCTGATATCACCTGGAGTCCCATCTATCTGATATCACTTGAAGGATCACCTGATTATCCCTGAAGGCCTGTCCCTCAGATGTCACCCACGGGACCATCCCCTCCAATATGACCAAGATGTTACTGCAAACGTTTAGCTCTAACTGGGTTTCTAAACACAGCTACTGGTGCCTCCTAAAATAGACCATCGGAGATAATCCTACCTCAGTCTTGCCCAAACCCCTGTGTTTGAACCAAAGGACTTTGGCTTGAGGAGATCTTGGCCTGCATTCAAGCAAAGTGCTGTTGTTCTCAATGCCGTACACCAGGTTTTCATCAGCCCTCTCCCACTGTTCCCCTGTGGTGACAAACAGGTTTCTCACCATGGTAACGAATGGGATCCACGACCCACAATGCAGCAGGCAGCACAGCGTGAAATGCAAGGTGGCTTCGGATTGCCTTGGATGATAAGTGATCCTCAGCAGCTGGGTAAGCATGCTGAATTGTTTTTGTTGCAATTATGCATGCGAGAGAGCATTTTACATAGCATTTGAGTCAGAATAACTGTACACAGTGCATGGGTGGAAAAGCTTCATACAAACTAGCCAAATTAATCAGGATTCTGATTAATTGCTGAACATTTTTTAATGTCAAAAGGTATTTTAGAGAATGAAAAACATTTTTTATTAAACCTCTTATTGACATTGCATTCTGTCAGATCATTTTTCTGTCAATGTTTGCATGCAATTTTAATGTCCAGAGAAAATGCAAGATCAAATTTCACCTGAGGTGCAAAAATTTTGAAGAACTAGCTGCATCATATCATCATATGAATGTTAAACAAGCTACAAGAAAGAACTGAATTAAAACAGGGTTTTTTTTTTTGGTTTTTTTTTTTAACACACCTGACATCCCCCTCCTCAGATCTCCCCAGAGCTCAATGGTATCGGTTTAGTGTTGAGCACCATATGATTATCAATTTTCCCCTCAGAGTGGGCCTACAGAGACAGCTTGGGACCCAGCTGCTCTTAAAGGGGACAACCCTGTCTTGCTTAATCCATCGTAAATCGCTTTCACACTCGCTGTCTGTCGTTTCGACCCATACCTGAAATCTGTAGGCCACTGCATTGCTGCTCAGCATTTCCGTGACGGACATCTTGCCTTCTGAAGCGCCTACAGGAAAAAAAAAAAAAGAGAACAAAACAAAAACACAAAAGGAAAGTGTGAACCTTGGTGATATCAGTGGATAATTTAAGGCATCTCCTTGTCTCTTGTGTTACGGTCGTGACTGTCAAATTAAGGCTTGGTGCGAGAAATCCATTCAGCCCGTAATCTGATCTGTCGACACACTCTAGGTGAATGGAGGACACGTCTACGTCTCCCAATTGTTTACGGCTGACTTTTCGCCTAGGATTGTGGGAGGCATCGCTCAGACCATTTTTATATTCTTCGGTGGGGTGACTTGCGTAAAAATCGGTGATACAGAAAGAAATGAACTTCTAATATCAGAACCTTCCGGAAAACGGTGGACATTATCACCACATTGCTGTGAACGGATAAGCTCAGTAGACCTGAAACGAGGCCTGTACGTGTGATTAGCTCATTCAGGCACTTGACCAACTGCCAGAATTCCCTCCCTGATCAAATACTGTCAGATAATAGCTGTGGATCATTAGCTCTGTTTCCCAAATGAGGAATTCTGGATACCAGGACTGGCGGCACACACTCTGTAATGGGAGGGCATGAGATAAGGACACAGAGCACGGGTGGGTTCCAGCGGCCAACAGAGGGCGCACTAAAGAATCGACAGACCATCAGACAATATGATCCAAAAGTATAATGATAGTTTGGCGTTTTACATAACCTGTGTTGTTAGCAAAATATGTAATTTAAAGGCCAAGTATTTAGAGGAGACTCTGCTGTTGGATGTTGACAGATAACCTGATTGGCCACAGTATAACCTTGTAACTGTAGTGGGAATATGGTAAGACTGAGCTAACCCAGACCTACAGAGGTAAATGGCAGAGTCCTTCTCTTACCTTTTAGATGTGGTGCTGGCAGGGTAGTACCTGGTGCAGGTAACCCCGTCCCATGCACAATAGGGGTCCCGAGCCAGGCAGCAGTCTGCACACGCCGGCCCATACAGGTGACACTGACAGACCTTCACCTGGGCCACGCCTAGGTCAGAGCCAATGTACAACTGTTGCTGGAGAGAGTGAGAGACAGAGAGAATGTGAAATGTTCTTGCTCTCTAATAATGTATCCTATTGATCATGGGCTTTAAAGAGCACATGTAATTCAGCAAGTGATCTGGCAGAGTGCCCTTTAAGGTTTGACAGTTATCATTGTTTTTTTAAATTATTGTATCGTAAAAAATGGCTAATTGAGGAGTTCTGACACAATGTTTCCACCTAGTGGTGATTTGGCTGCACTACAACTTAAATGAATTCTCTGCCATGTTCGCCGTATAGACAGAAGCCGTTCCTACCCTTTTGGCAGAAATAAGAATTTCAGTGATTGGCACTGGAACCTGGAGAAGATGCAGCATGAACGTGAATGAGACGGCAGGTTTGTAGGTAACGGTATGCAGTTTACATATACGGATGTACGACCATAATTAGCCGCTTTTACCTTAAACACATGCAGCTCTTCCAAGGGGACCTGCTCCACAGTACCATCCTCTTTGTTGTAAATAGTCATTATTTTCAACACAACAGCATCATCTGTAAATACGGAAAGGACTAAATGTACACATGTAGTTTAATAGAAAGTTGTAAAAACTTAATGTAAGTCCACAGTCTGCCTTTGTGGGTGGTGCTGCCTGTAAACGGACCACCATAAACGCAGTTATGACAGCCTGGACCTAACCACCCAGTTGTGATGCCCCCATTTCACCAGCCTGGTTCAGACGGTCCCGTCCCGGTGCCCGATGTTGCACCCTTACCTGTCCCAACAAACAGTACATCATAGTGCCCATCTTCGGCTTCCACTCGGTTCACTGCAATCTGGGTAAGCAACCTGTCCCCATCCGTTTGCATCAGGACCGGTCGGCGGTGGAGTGGCATCACGGGATGGAGCATGGCGGGATGGGCACGCGCGAACCGCAAAACCTCATCTGGGAAGTCCCTGGAGCTGGAGAAGGAGCCCCCGTTCACCTTACTGGCACACTGGGGAGCAAAGGAAAGGCAGACCGTCAGTCTCACCCTTATTTACTGAGCACCAGCAGATAAACGTTTACAGTCAGTGTACGATTTGGGCCAAAGTAAGGAAACCAAGCTAGGGAAAGACAGAGCTGAGATGCTGGTTACTGGTATTTATCACATTGATATGCCCCTGCTGACAGCTACCAGTGGAATTTCTGGGTTTTTTTTTTTTTCTTTATTTTTCAGGATTATCTCAGCTGCTCAGAAGTTACATAGAAGATGACTTGTTTATCTTGGATTTCACCTGCTTTTACTGAATCCTTGGCTGAAGTAATTCAGGTCAGACTCCGTAAAGTCCCACTTGGGACTTGAGCCTGTAATGGTTTAGAGCAGCTTCTCCCATAAGCCCTGTTTTGGCCTAGAGCCCAGCCCATCAGTTCCCCTTCAGTCGGCAGAGCTGTTCCCTCCAGGTGCTTGGCCTCCACAGCCCAGGGGGTCCTGTCTGCCGTGGCTGAAATACCTCGGCCGGACACCTCTCTTTCCCCCCCAAATGTGCCGTTCATCGCCCAGTACCTCTGTGTCCCTTTTCATGAACGCCGAGTCCATGTGAAGGTCACTTTTTGTCAAGAGTTTGTGAATTATGTGCGTAACAGACCGTTACCTTCATTTTGTGAGATTGAGATTAATTATGTTCATTTTTATATACTGTCCTGCTCAAAATGGTTGCCCTCAGGTGCTGATAGATTTAGCCATATCATAAACTGATTTGAAAGAGTTTAGGAACAGACAGACATAGCCTACACCACACAAGTATGCAAAACACATGAGTAAAACATGACTGTGGCAATTATGGGAGAGGAGAAGTGGGTTTACGGTCAGTGGGTTTCTCTGATGTAAAGCAATGCCTTATGTAATAAATTGATATTATGCTTGGCCAGTTCCCTCCCCTGCTGCTTTACCTGGGATTCTCTGGGTCTCTAAGGCGATGAATGTGGTAGCAGAGAAGGAGAGATTTTCCAAATCGATCAGAAGAAAAAGGTTGTAGGCAGACGAACAGGCCTGCCTGTCTGACAACTTGGAGAACTGTTCTCCTATGTTTTGCTCCGCCTCATCTCTGGAGCATGCGGAACCTTTCCACCTGCCTTGCAGAACTGAGCATCACCCTGTTTATCCTTTGAGTTCTAGCTTAGCGGCTGTTTCTGCTGGCGTCGACACGACCTTACCGTTCCCGGTCGTGGGTACGGGATCTTCCCCTCAAAAGCCGTCCAGTGGTGCTCTGCTCGCTCCCTGTGTGCGTATGGCCCGTTGAACGCAGCCCGGATGTCGTCCATGACGTACACGCACACAGCGTAGCCCTTAAACACGTTGCTGTAACCGGGACAGGACGTAAAAGTCACACTCATGATTTACTACACCCCTGCCACCACGGACAGAGGAAATCAATAGCTCACAGCACTGACAACGTCTGGTCTTTGAGCATGATGACAGGGCCTTATAAAGATCTGTGAGCGATGGCAGTACTGAAGCTCAATAGTTTGATGATTTTATTTATGGGCAAGGACTATAGGGTTTCGCGACACATGAAGATCTACAGATAGGGTTTGACTCTGTCACCTGGGGCTTGACCTCACGTTGAGCTGAGGAGGTAAAAGTCAAACTTTGGTTGGACAAAGAACATAACACACGTTGTGTTAATTATTGTTTACTTAGCACAAATATTTTGGCTCTGGAAATGCGATATGCAGACAGGGTTAAAAAATAAAGAATATGTAGCATTCCCATTGACTCCCATGAGAAATCAGACATCTACCACTGCTGTAGAGGCTTTGCTTTTGTTCAATTAGCAGAGACACTGACACAATCCAAAGTTCAGCACAAACGGTCACGGACCGACCGACCTCGTGGTGCTGAACAAGCCGAAAATCTCCGGGCTCCTCTTGTCCCTCTTCTTCAGCACGAACACGTCCTCTGCAGATACACAAGGAAAAGACTCACGACTGACATACCTGGCCTGGTCTTCCTCATTTCTCCTTTCGCAGACACTTCACGGCACAGTAGGAATCTGGTTATACTCTCTATCCACTTAACAGCGCTGCATTTTTCCATCCGTTAATTAAGGTCAAAGTGTCCCAGCCTGTTGACAAATCCCGAGCAGCATGTTGCCCCCTGCATTATGCTATCAGTCCTTTCATTCTGTTCTAGAAGGGTGTTAAAAGGTATGAGTGAGTTAATGAATGTGAGTCTGAGAGCTGTTATTCAAAGGAAGCTGAGCCACAAATCCCGGAGAGACACCATTAAATCCAACTCTTTACCCAGTTTGTCAAAATGTGTGTCAATCCCATTGGGTCCCGGCACCGAACAAATCAGTCGGCTCTTCAGGAAGGTGCTCCATTTGTTCACCAGCATCCTTTGACCCCCAACATCATTCTGAGAAGTAAATAGAACAAGAGGGGACTGTAGCCATCTCATCTCCTATTAGTAAACATTATTGCCAGCTGGTTGCTATGGTCTAATACAGTGATTGGACAAATGAGGCTTCAAAACCTGTGGTGGGTGGGAGCATCAGTGCTGTCACCAGCATCGATTGGTTGCTCGGGATACTCCCACCCACCCCAGGTTTTGAAGCCTCTTTTGTTCCATCACTAGTCTAATGTCAATTACCTGAACATCAATCATCTGAAGTGTCATTTATCTAAACCACGGCTGCCCCCCACAAAAAAAAAAAAATATATAGTATTTATTTTCACTGCATGGGTTGTTATGCCATAGTAATACATCTGCCCCTAAATGAATTTCTTTCTGATGATTTATCTGATGATATATTATGGCATTACGGCATAGAAATA
>JAACJT020000052.1:23792704-23816934 GCA_009936485.2 Gymnarchus niloticus
GAGGACAGGGCGGCCTGGTGTGCTGTGGTCCATGGAGTCGCGAAGAGTCGGACACGACTGCGTGACTAAACAACAAAGTATGAGTAGCTTCTCTGAGATCGCAGTCAGCACTTTATAACAGGATGAATTTGGAACGTGAATCAGAAGTGAACTTCAAATGAGAATGAAGAAGTTTGACCAAAGGCAGACGAGAATGAGGAGAAGGAAGGGCAAGAAACATGACAAAGTCAAAACCTCATGGATTCATTCACTGTCCCATTAAATTATGAAATACAGTAATGGAGATGACAGATTGAAAACGTGGTGGTCACAGGGAAGGCTAACGGTTAAACTGATAGCTCAGCATAGCGTCTAAATGCCAGTTGGTAAGATCAACAATCAATAACATTAAAATGTAGCTTATGTAACCTGTTACCTGGACCTTCCTAAACTAAAAAACACAATTTTTAAATGAGAAATATCTACAGATGTACAAAGTAGATAACATTACACCTGAAATCCTTCTTCACCTCATGTGAACTTGCTTCGCCCCTCGGATCTACTGGAGAAAGCGATGCATATAGACACCATGATCCCAAAGACCCTGATCTGGATCCTTTCTGATAGGGAGAGGGTCCAAAAATGTATTGTGTAAAAGTTTATGGAATAAGAGCCAGAGAAATTCTGGCTTGCCTTTGCACCAAGAGAAACGAGCACTTGGTGGTTATTGACGTCTAGCTGGCTGCCTAGCACTTTGGGTTAACACCTTCAGCTCAGCTACAACCTGTCCATGCATTCAGAGAATTCCACCTTTCTGACAGCATGTTACACAAGGAGTACATAGACACACATACGCCCTGTATGTATGGCCAGGCACAGCCCAGTTTATATATGGACAGATCTTTAAGTGTGTCACCATAAAAGAAATCCACTCAAACAGGACTCAAAAGTATGTGGTCCGCCTTGAAGAGCTGCAAGTTAATTGGGACCTTCTAGCTGTCATAAATCTAGCTGAAGAATGCCTTCCTTTAAAACAAGTGCAGTGATGGAGACCACAGATGTGAATCACACTTGACCACAGAAGCCAGTCATTACTGGAGAAGATTCTTTACTCTGAAGTTTTTAATTGGACTAAGGGTCTCTTGGGATGTGAGGAATGGTTGTTTTTCTTCCCTGGTCCCTAATGGAAATCCAGGCTCGATAAAAACTTGTAGTACCCACTAAAATAAACTCTCCCTCTCTCAGGAAATACAAATGGGTGTAAGGACACGTGTACCCCAGGAAATAACGGAGGGGGAAGGGATTGTGTTGGAACACCTCTTTGGGCAACCACACATTCAATTTTTTGCCATGTGCAACCGCACTAATGATTCACTCATAAGGGCATGGAAGGAAAAAAAAAAAAAAAAAAAAGAAGTTGTTTGCATCTATTCTTGAGGTATCCCGCGGACTTCTCGGACATTTTTATCAAGACTCTGGTACTCATTGTTTTGGCCCTGTGGCAAGTCTCTCAGTGAAAAATGCCATTCGGTTCGATCTGCTTATGAAAAATAAGAATGGTATGGCCTGGGCCAAATCAATAGCAATTTTTTTAATTATCAATACATCTCTGTCCTAAAGAAAACAGAACTTTGAGGAAAACCAGTAAACCGTACCAGGCTTTTCTTTTTATACTGGTGTCTGAGCACATTCCACCAAGTAATCATAGGGGATATGATAATGATACTTTACCATCCATTTTACAAGTACGTAGGAATTCTTTAGTCTTTGCATATCTCATCATGCTCTCCATGAGACACAGATAAACATACCGGTGAGAGCAACTTTGGGGTCAGAGCACAGGGTCAGCCATTCATCTGGCACCCCTGGAGTAGCTTTGGGGTTAAGGTCTTGGTCAAGGGCCCAATGGTGATACAGGCACTCTGCCAGGCAATGGGAAATGAATCAGTCACCTTCCAGACATGAGCGCAAACACCTAATAACAGAGCCACACACACCCCCTCTTTTCTCTGAATACGGCTTGGAGACACTGCTAATAATGCACAAATACACATACGCGCCAAAGTTAAGCCATCCATTGATCCTCAAACTGGCAGCAACCAGAGGCCATTATGGTGGCCGCCAGAGGCCAATGTGGTAGCCCCCAGAGGTCCGCGATGTAACGCAGCCAACTTGATTAGATCTCAGTGACAGCTGACCCCCGACACCCCCCTTCACTGGTAAGTGTGACCCTCCACTAAAAATTATTGAACAACACTGAAGTACAGTATCACAGCGGGCCTGGAACCAATCCCAGACTCAAGGCTCCCGGCACAAGGCAGGGGAATAGCCTGGATGCAAGGCCAGTGTATCGCATGTAATACACACACTAAACGGGCAACACTCAAGCAACACTGGCGAACGTGGCGCAGACTCAAACTCCCGACCCTGGAGGTGTGATGTGACAGCGCTAACTTCTCCGCCATTGTCCTTCTTGCCACGACGATGCTAATGTGTATGACAATGCAGAGCTTCCTTAAGTTTCTTCAAATTTCAGTTTACCCTGTTTCATATAGTCAGTCTTCTTAAGCACCTGTAGCAGCACGCCCTGCCTGCCACAGTATGGTGAACATTCACGTTTTATTACTGTGAGGGCATCAGCAGGTCACATGATAAGACCCTGCCTTAACAATACCGAAATATACAGTATACCCCAGTCAGGAAGTTGCTCAGGAGCAGTCTTACCCACCTGGGCCCATCGTCCGACTCTGATGAAGGCACACATGGGGTCAAAAGCCCCTGTACCACAGGCTAGAAGATGGGTTTTGTTGTAATGGTGAAGGACCTTGATGTAATTGGCACATTCAGACTGCGGAGAAGAGAAAAAGCGGAGAGACTATGCATTGCTGACTAAAATTAATATTTAAATCACATAATCAATAGGCTAATAGACATGGTCAAACCTGAAAAAAAATACCAACACATATATGCACTTTATCTTACCTGTTCTCTGCCTTTCATGTGACATTCATTGACTTGTGTCTGGGTGCTGGACCAAATGACCTGCACAGAAAAGGATAAATTTCATAGCACTGACAAACAATGGAACAGAGGTCAGCAGGGAGAGCAACAAAGAATGGATCAGTGAACCGCATCCTCCACTGTAGAGAAAGAGCGGATGATGTATGGTGGCCATCTTACTTTATACATGTAACACAAGGGGAAAGAAAACCATAGCTGCCATGGCGATGAATCTTTATAGTTGCATTTATGCACAGATGCTGTTGTTACAGGTTGTAATGACACCTTTGACACCTTAACTCTTCCTACTGCATCTTTAGGGTTGACTGGTAGGGACAGGGTAAGGGGTTTCCAATTCAGTGCAAAGTCCGAGGAAACTCATTTTGTTTGAAATGACTGAATTTAACCCCTTCTTAAAAGAAGATGAAAAAACATTCAAGATTCCATTCATCCATTTTCTATACCGCTTATCCGCCAGGGTTGCAGGGAAGCTGGAGCTGATCCCAGCTGACCTTGGGCGAGAGGAGGGGTAACACCCTGAGCAGGTCGCCAATCCACTGCAGGGCCACACACACACACACACACACATACACACACACATACACATACACACACACATACACACACACACACACACACACAACACCTATTGGCAATGTGGAGTAGCCAATTGACCTAACCTGGATGTCTTTTGGATTATGGGAGGAAAGCGGAGGAAACCCACACAGGCACGGGGAGAACATGCAAACTCCACACAGAAAGGCCCCTGTCGGCTGTGACGATTGAACCCAGAACCTCCTTCCTGTGAGGCAGATGTGCTAATCACTTAGCCACCATGCCACCCGTCATTCAAGAGTCCATAATACCAAAAGAATTATCTTCACATTGGGTGTCAAAACAATCTGTAACAGCCATAATTTGGACCAAAGGTGAGTGAGTTAATTGAATTCCTGCTTAAAAAGCTTTTGCAATTTCATAAAAATATACTAGTATTAAAACGACCTCTGAGGGCAATGCTAAGTCGGGGGTGTTGATGCTGAGCACTAGAACATACCTCCCTGTGATCCATGTTAACCTGTTCCAGGCTCAGGGAATAGAGGGAATTTCGGCCACCTATGAAGAGCCTTTCCCGGGATTCGTCCAGCAGCATGGAGCGCAGTCCCAGAGGAACACCGGCCTTGTCGAAGGTCCAGGTCCTGTTCAGATGCCACAGCTCTGAAAGAAAGATGGAGGTCAGCAGTGATAGGCAGTGGACGTCTTCAAAAGATTCCGGAACTTATGAAATCCGTTGAGCGAGTGTGCCCTCTGCCCTCTTGTAACTTGGCTGGGTAAGCATTTGTTTTCGGTGACTCACAGCCCAACCCAGTAACAGTATCTTTGTAATTAGAGTGCCTCGTTGGATTTTAGATCAGTGACAGCAGCTAAATGACCTACACCATCCCAGGCAGGGTCCCACTGATCCATACATTCTGTTTGCACGATCTAAAGGTTCCTCGATAGCTCTCTCATGAGAGACACTCGAACTGACATCACAAACCCCGGCTGAGCACTCTTTGTTGTCTTCATGATTTATGAGAGTATGGGGCGCGGGCTTCAAGGAAGCTTGAGAGCACAGAACATCTCCGCCTTGGGTTGTATCAGAAACTGTTTTTTGAGGACCCTCAGTCTGGGCCAGGGAAATGTCAGGACCTCAGTGAGGCTGGGAGGGCCTCCCTCCCCCCCACAACACAGCATCCCACCCTTCGGTTGCTGAACTGCTCCAGATGCATGTGGGCAAAGGGCCTCATCGCCATCTGGGATGAGCAGACGCTCCCGGTCTCCTCAGGCCAAGGCAAGCCGCTCACGGACGCCAGACACACACAGAGAACCATTCAGATGAGCAGGAAGATGCTTCTGCATTTCAAAAGAAACCTTTGGGAGGGATCGGAAGAGCAGGGGGAAAATGTCATAGAAGAACACCGTGATTACTGGGGTGGATATTCATCCCGATGGAGGTGTTATCAGAGGCTGCCTTTTATCTGACAGGATGAGACTTTGTTATCTGGCCGTTTTGTTTATTTATACTTCCTTGGTGCAAACATACAGTACTTTCCACAGCTTTATGGAAACCTTTTTGGCCAAAATTTAAAATACAGACAAACCCTTGAAAGTGCTTATTCTAACAATGAGGACAATGGCAATGAATCAAAATTGGAGCCCTAGAGAAGACGTACTTTATGTCTGTCTATGAAATGGTATCTTGTCCCATCTCCTGCCACTTCATATACCACACCTGAAGAAGATATTTGGCAAAGCTATCAACCACACCTGTGGTCAGATTCTCTTCTGCTGCCCGGGTTGTGAAAGCAAGACAAAAATCCTCCGTTTTGTCGAAAGCCAAAGCTATACGAGATAATGGTTCATTCAGTGGGGCTCTTTCTCAAACACAGAACCTTTCAAAAAGGATTACTGGCCTCCTGAGGGCTCAGTCGATTAAACTGCTCTTTTGTGTTACATTTCGGGTCTCAATCTGAATGTGAACTCAGTGGCAGAGTGTGGCCCCGGGGTCAGTGGAGAAGAAAAAAAATGGGATATTTTCAGACTGATGAAGACTAATTCTAACAAGGGTCCCCAAAACCAATTTCCTTATCACTTGAATCAATATCACACATCTGAATGAAATTTCCATCACTGCTGCTTGATTTAGACTTGGCGTCACGGGTCGATGGAAACGTCGAGGCCGCCTGACACTATAGATTAAACTTCGTACTTTAGAGAATCGGTCACTACTTTGGGAAACTGGCTACAGAGTTGGTGCTCTGGTTTAGTTTCAGCATTGACAGAGACTTGGAAATGCGGGGCCAGGTCTCAGACAGTCGCATTTGACCTAGGCACACAATAGCTGCTGCACTGGTGGTTTTGTTGTGACCATTAAGCTTGTGCGTGACTCACAGGGTCGCATTTTTTTTTTTTACCTTGCCAGGGGTTACCGTTGCATTCAAAGGTCCACTTTGGGCAGGAAATCATTTCTAAGCATTTCCAGCTTATAGCAATGTTCAACAATGGCAGTGTCATATTGTTTTCTGCTAAAAACAAAGCCCATCAAAACAATGGATTTTAATAGGTGATAAGACTTATTTAAATATAAATGTTTTACCAGTATAAAATTTTGAAGATATCTTGTCAGGCATGGTCTTGGTTTTGTCATAAAACCAAGAAGTATTACTCCAGAAGATTTCCTGCTACAGATTGCAGAAAGTCTCCAAAACTGCATGATTTTTACCCCAGTTTAAGTCAATACCAGTTGGTTCTAGTCTGCGGATTCTTGGACAGTTGGAGTGGATTATTCGGCACAAACAATCACACGGTATATGACGAGCACAGACTGTTGTGTCAGGCCTCCCCGTGGTAGTTGTATAGGGCTGTCGCATCTCAAACGTTTGAATCGCATGTCTGGTGTCTACAGCAAATCGTGTGACCCCAGTTGTGTAGTGGATAATCCACAACGGGAAAAATCTTCACAGATCAGTCATTAAGTGTAAACCACCAAGTCTTTTCACAATCTTATAAGATGTAAAAAGCCTTTTCCTAAGTTCTAGCAAGACATTCCTCCAAAGTCATTTCAGTGCCTAATAGGACTTGTCTGCTTGTCCGTTTTCTATCCAGTTCCTGTCATTCTGTGCCACCTGAGTAAGTTTACTTATCTTTTTGGGATACAGAGCACGCTTGGTAAAAATCTCACATATTATTGCCACATGCAAGTACTGCAGAGTCATTTTCACATCAAAACAGTCCCTGACAGAACATTTTTCACACTGTCAGCCATCACAGCAAGTGTGAGCAGCCAAAGTAAATGGTGAGCAAGTTATTCCCAAAAGGCGCCCCACGTGACGCGACGACACACAAAGAGATGCTGCTCAGGCCTTCTTCCACTACTTATTGGGCAGAAATCTGCATTTTTACAGCCTGTGATACATGCAGTGACATCTCTAAAGTCAGCTGTATGTCACCATGGACAGCCAGGAGTCTCTTCTATCTTGTCCCAAAATCTGGACAGATAGTCATTTAGTCATTCTACATCCATAGACCAGTAGAATTCCTAAAAAAAAAAAAAGGACGAACCTCCCCAGGAAGGCAAAGCCGACTTCCCACTGAGATTTGAAAAGTACACTACAGTGCAGTGTCAGTGTTACCCCCAGCGATTTGGGCAGGTTTTGTGGGGTCAGCCAAACAGACGGCCCACTACTGTCTGGAAACAAAGCAGAGCCAAGCCGGCATTTGGACAGGGAAGTGAAGGCTCAATGTGTCCAGCTTAGCGTGCGGCACCAGTCAGGGAGCCATCCGTACCATGGCCTGTCCCACACCGGGCCCCAGAATGGGCCTGCAGCCATGTGTGCTTTGTGGGTCTCAATGTGAGGGCTGGTGCCTGGGAAGGCCCGTCTTGATGGGCCCATCACCCTGCTTCAATGCTGAGTACCGAGGGGCCACCGATGGGCTGGCAGCAGGTGGTTCGTGACATAGTGTTGCCTAGTAACTATAGAAGAACAGTCAACCGTCCAGCTTCAAACAAGAGGTGGACTAATAATAAAGCCCCACCCTCATACATCAAACGGTACACAGCAACTACCCATAACGCATGCTTTCTTCACATGCTTAACCTTGCCTCTGAGTCCAGTCATTTCATTGACTGGCAGGACTCTGGTTAATGAGAAGTCACTCAGGCTGAAGGGATCACAAACTCCATTTTCTGGTGTTTTCGACCTGCGTCCAACATCTATAATGTGATTACAAGCTTAACTGTCCACCACCGTAAGGCAACTTGGATAGAGGTGGGCTGATGTCCATGTGTAATTAAACTGTAAATACGTTCACCATTCTATAACTGTCAAGGAGCCAATTTTGGTGCAAGTGTCTAATGAGTGATCGTTAGCAATGAGGCACGGTAGTTGATAGAACAAGGGCTGCATGAACGGATTTGTATGAAGAACCTCAGATCAGAAAGGTTATTCAAATTTCACCCATGACAGACTTGGAACGTAGTGCAACCAAGTCTCAAAGTACAAAATTCAAGCATTACAGGAGGGTCAGTCTGACCAAAGGACACAGTGTGTCATTTAGGAGACAATACCTGTCATTACGACTTCCTGCGAGATGTTTATGCAAAGGTCCACTCATGCAGCATCCAGAAATGTGTCCTCTGGTGCTTTTCACTGAATTCCTATCAGCTGAATTATGCATTCTTTTTGGCCTAAGGAATTCCTTTTCTCTTAGTAGCTCTGGCTTGGCTGGGTCCTTCGGTTATGGTGAGGAGGCCTGTCCCCCCAAGTTTATTTATATACCCAGCAGAAAACCACTTCTGGTTATGTATGTTTCAGTCTCTTAATTATCCGGGTATGGAAACTGACAGCACCGACAACACTTTTCATTTCACTAAGCTTACGAAACAGAACCATCACCCTTTCAAGTTTCAGCAGCAGATTTAATCCACTTGACATTGCACATTTTTTAAATGGCACATAAATGCAGGCATTTTCTCCCCTCTTTAGATGGCTGAAGGCTCACAACCAGTAGAAATCCATCAGTGGAACTGTATCTGTGTGCCAAAATATACTGGCTAAGTGATTTATATTTACACGGTGTATGTAAGAGTGAATCTGGAAATTACTTGAAGAGCCTGGAGAGGCAGCTGTATGTTAAGGGCCAGAGCTGTCATTTTCAAGATTATTCATCTGTCACAAACACATTAACTGTTAAATGTTCAGTAAGCTGCAGATTCCACGTGTCAGGCACCGGGCAGTAAAATTCCTAGTTAAGGGGAGAGATTACCATACTGCTCAGGTTAGTTCCTGCTGTATTATAGTTTATTGCAACATAACATTTGGGGAAAAAAAAAAAAAAATAAGCTTTGGGGGGGTCAGAGTGGACCATACAGTTCAAGTACAGGTCAACAAAATACCTGCATTTAAATACATAGTAGGCAGCAGTGACAGAACACTGATACAGAGTGGATTCAGTATTGACCTTGTGGTGTATACCATTTAGCAAACATAAGACGATTAATGAATATATCCCAGTGACATTTAGCTGTGAAAGGGACAGAAGGCTTAACCTGCTGCGTGAGCTACGATTTTGACCGGACCTGACACCATTTTGTGAGCAAATTAGGACATAGACCGAGGGAGGTCATGTGGACATCGACCCTGCCTACCTAATGCGGTTGGAGAATCTCTGCAGTCTGTGTCTTGACCCTGGCCGGGGTGGGGGGAGGAAGATTCCCGGATCTCACATCCTATATTCAGACGGTCTCTGAACTTCCGACAGTCCCGCTCTCCGTAATTACAGGACACGGAGTCAACACGCAGTGCAGCTCTGCCTGAACGAGTGCCTTATCTGGTTCCAACATGCAGGGCTCCCACTTCAGCATCATGCGTAAGTTCCTGGTGTCCACAACACCCTACCCCACGGCACCGCGTGACTCACATAAAAACAAACGTCTCATTCTAATCTGGGAGCCATTTGTGATGGCACGTGTCACCGTGACCACGGGTTCCCCACTGACGAAGACGTAAAAAAAAAAGTTACCCACAATCCACCTTATCGTGAGCTAAATAAACTGCATCCAAATCTGTCTCTTATCAGCAGGCCAACTCTGGGGAGACCAGCCAAACGCCAGAACATAAAGTTGTACTTATTTCAACTGACGCAAGCACAGTTTTCCATTATTTAGTTTACCTTTATATGAGATGTCAAAGCATCTGCAAATTGTGGATTTAAAATGAATAGTTTTTGTCAATTATAAATTAGAAAGGCTTTTGTGGCTGAAATGAAAGACATGCAAGATTTGGTTCCCTGTATTTATCACTTGTAGAACCATACGGCCCCAGAACCCCCCCCCCCCCCATAGAAAACCCAAGCAGCCTTTGGTGAGAGCTTCTCTCAAAGGCACTAGACGCGGAACATTCCAGAGCATTCAGGCCGCATACAAATTACAGAACACGAGAAACAGAAAAACCAGACAAATGACAGTTTCTCTGCTGAGAAGGATTACCAAGCCAAAACAAACACCTGTGAATATTAGCACCATAGCATGCTATTTTTAAAATATCACTGTAGGGTTCAGTCATTATTGATCTATTACTGGGATTTTCGGCTTAAAGGTATGTTTGTTGATAGAATCTAGCACAATATTTCGATTCAATTTAGATTAATTTATTATGTGAAAATGCCTTTCCCAGTGGATATGGCCTGAAGCACTTGATGTTCATGATTACAAGTTAGTCTCATTCATCATGCAGACTTTCATCTGCCTACAGGCATACCTGTAATGACTTTTTCATAGCTTTCTAGGTTTAAAGCAGCCAGAGAGTCAACTTGTACTAAATATATAAATTAGTACTCTAGGGCGTAATTACTAATACGTATCAATTTTCCCAGTCAATTTCATGGCTAGAAATGTCATTTATGGCACAGAATGTAAGTTTTACACATAACTGGGCGAGAGACTGTCAGCATACTGTGTTTAAGCCCAGCTGTGGGGGTGTCATGGTTCTGCGTGGTTCTGTAGGTTGGCATCCTACATACATCTACATTGCATTCTCTGGACAATAAAATCATAAGTACAGCTAAAGAAATCGTGATGCAAAGATGATCATTTAATAAAATAAATGAATGAATGAAGTTCCAGGACCGGTGATGTTGGCCCTGTGAGGTCTGCCGCCCTCCTCCCCCACCTACCTTTGTGGGACAGCCGTAACCTTGGGGAGCTACTCTCAGCTGCCAGAGACCATCTCCCCAGGACCAAGCAGCATGCCACCAGAAATCGCACCATCTTCTTGGTCAGCCCTCCAAACCGCAAGGCCTCGGACTTCTCAGCTTTAAATAGCAAGGGTAAAAACGGGTCGGTCCAGACGGCACAAATGCAACTGAGGCCCGTTCGTGGAACAGGACAGCTCAGTTATTCTTTGATGAGTGCCTCCTCGGCTCGTAGTGGTGTTCCGGATGGAAGACGACTCATAGCACAGCTCTTCTGCAACTGCTGCCTTTGCCTGGCCTGCCCGGTGGGGAGAGAGACAAACGGAGAGAGAGAGCGTGATCGGGTTCACCTCTGACCCCTGGTGTGGAGGAGAGAGTCTCGGAAGCTGCTGCCGTGCCCTGATGCTCCAGCTCAGCGGGAAGCCCCACCCCAGTCGTTCCACGTGCTACTGCTGTATCCGCCTTCCACCTCTTTGCTCTCCGACTCCTCTGCCACAAACGTGGGCCTGTGCCAAGAGCTTTTCTCTTCTCTACTCCACCCCCGGCTTTCCAAACAGAGACGGTAACCACCCCTGTCTCGGGAGCGATCCCCCCTCATCACAGGCGCCTGTGGATATTTGCCCCTCGCACAAATTTGTGGCTTTGCTGTGTTGGGGCATGACAACTAAATATTTTATCTCCCCATAGCTTTTGCATCACAGGAAACACTCACACGAACACACCCACTTAAGGAATACTGAAAAGAAGAAATTAATCGCTCTGGAGACATGTGTCTTTGCCATTTTTGGTCGCTAGAAGGGAAAAGTTCATCTCAGGAAGCTTTTAATCACATAAAACTCATGAAAATTCACAGATGCCCCAAACCTTAAAGCATGATGCGAGAGGCATTGTCCTGCTGGACGATGCCAGACTCAGAGAACTGTAACAGTTTTTTTTCCACCCCACAAACCCCAGAATAGGATTTCAATAGCACAATACATTTGGGTTCCCTGAAGTAGAGCTGAGATTCATCTATTCCCCTTCCTCTCACTCTGAGGGGACTGCATTTAAAAAATGATGGTCACTCAGCGGACATCAGCCTCAAATCACAAATGGCTATGCAGTGGAAAATGTGCAGCTGGATTGCGTCAGTGAACTGCAACCCCAGGAGGGCACAAGTTTAAAACTTCTGCCCTAGGAAGTACAGTACCTCAGGGTCCACAGTCTTGTGTGCTGTGACAGTCACTTAAACAATCACAGGTTCTGGGGACTCCTGGATGAAACCAATTAAAATGCACCTAATTGTCTGGGTTTCATTAACATGAAGACTTTCCGCAAAACATGTGGCAGCTCTGGCAGGAAGAACTCCAGTCACTCGGGCCCAGAACAGATGGACCCTGTAAAAAAAAAAAAAAAAAAATGAACTGTTTACGTACAGCAAAGAAACAAAAAGAGTACCACAACATGACCTGTTCAAAGTGTCTGCTCATAATTATGAAATATCAGACAGGATTTGAATTCTGCCCATTCTAAAGTCATCCGAATAACGTGCTGTTGATCCTGACCAGATAAAGCCATTCAGATCACCACAGACAGCCAGAATCCCGAAGTCTTGATGTGGCTTACGGATACAATGGATTCCAGTGCAGGAGGACATGGTCCCCTGTGATCGGCGATGGATACAGACTACGTCCTTCCAGAGATTTTACATTCAAATCCCGTTTGGCGCATTGAGGCTGCGAGATAAGTTATTTACACCTAAACCCCAAAAGTCATTCTTTTGGTCTCGTATAATATGAGCACACCCTCCAGCTGGTATAAAGCGGCATTTCTGAAGCACACCGCAGTTTGCTTTCATCATGATCATCCCCCACGCCGAGACGGAAGGCACTCTCAAGAATAATATTTGAAAACATAACCTTTTGAGTTCAAACCGATCAGACACGAATCCACTTAATGGCTAAAGTTGGCAATTAACAGAGAAAGCAGCTTTGGAATGAAAACCTCTCTATTACAGTAATATACAAGAACATAAACGATATTACCAAGTGCCAAAAATCAGATGCGAAGACTACAATTATACATTTTATAATGCTTAGTCAAATTTTACCTCTCCAAAGTTCAGAGGGAGAAGACTTGGTTGGTAATACACTATCCTTCCTCATCCTCATGTCAATGGAAGTGTGCCAAGCGAGTACTTAGGAGTAGCAGTTAAAGGTTTACTGAAGGATGAGCAATCTCACAAATCTCATACTGTAAAAGGAAACAATAGTCAACAAGACCAACACACTCCAAATTTGGCCTGTTGCAAAGTTTACCCAAGTGCATTGCTCATTTTGGACATAGCCTTACTATAGTCAAACAAAATATATTTCTATAATGAGAAAACACACCTGCAGTTCTTACATGTCATAACTGTGCAGTAATGTTTTTGTTGTAGTTTGGTTTCTGTAAATACAGAGGAGGAAAAATGACCAGGTCCTAAATCATCATCATCATCATCATCATCTACGGAAAGCTTTGATGACATATCCTGTGGACCAGGGTCAATTAACCATGACACTGAATGAAGTAGTATACAGTATATGACCCGAGGAAGAATCAAAACATGGATCACCTCCTTTCCCCTTGGACACGACAGACAGATAGATAGATAGATAGATAGATAGATAGATAGACAGGTTAATAGACAGACACTGACAGGCATAACATCAAAAACAGGAAACAGCCTTGAAGATACATGGAAACTAATAGACAGCCAGATATCAACATTAATAATGCTTTATAACCCAGCCACTGGGGGTGCACAAGGCCAGTGCATTCCTTCGTGCCGGTCCCAAGCCCAAATAAATGGGGAGAGTTACGTCAGGAAGGGCATGCGGTGTAAAATTTTTGCCAAATCAAATACGTGGACAACAAAACAGATTTCCATACCGAATCGGTTGAGACCCGGGTTAACAACGACTGCCACTAGCGCTGTTAGCCAACAGGGTGCTGGTGGCAGTCGTTGTTAACCCGGGCCTTTATGATTTATGATTTGGAAGAATGATTATAATTTGAGTCATTCCAAGTAAATCAGTCATCTTTTCTGAGGGATTCTGACACACTGTTTGTTTGAAATTAGCCACTATGCCTGGTTGGTTACCCTGGCAGTCATTTCCTTAATTAGCCAGTTAAGTGCTTGGGTCTGACTCCCGCTTATGTCAGGTACTAAAGAAGAACCACATGTTGAAACCATAAGTTTCAGACGTGGTCAAATTGGTCAGGGTCAGACAAAATGGCCTGGCCATGCCATGGTTTGTTGGGTTGAGATTTCTGCAGATTCCCATGACATATGAAGGGTTAGACGGGCAAACATCCACCGGCTGACCGTCATGGGAAGAGACATGAGGTTTGGAAGGTAGGGGCTAATCCATGTCACGGCTGACAGCCAGTGAACTCTGCACGTCTCCACCAAACTCTACTGACTCATAGCATCCAGGAACAGCTGCAGGTGTAGAACTGAGGCACAAAACTCAGGGCCTAAAACCAAATCAGAGCTGATAAAGATGCGTGATGTCACCCTGGAGATGGATAATTACCATTCCCACTTCAAATACCATTTCAGGGTTCAGACCCAGAATCAGTTTAATAAAAACTACTCAGCTGAACGCATTCTTTGGCAAATTTTTACAGGACTTCATTGTCGCAAAAAAGTCGAGTGATTTCGGCAACCACCTATATGGATTGACACTGTGGTCAGTAAGCTCAGCTAAGGTAGGGTGAAAGATGGGAAAAGGAAACACTGAATGATACAGTCGAAGCAATGCGAGTTGCCAGGACCAGAGCATATTCTCCTCGTGTTAAAACACTCCTCAGAAAACCCATCCGGTCAGGACAATGCATCTCTGCATAAGCATACACTTAATATAACCCACCTCAATGTTGGCTATTCATGAAGTTTGCACTATTATGCCGGAATTCTTTCTGCGCTCATAAAATGTCTCCTACATGAAGCCGGCATCTTCAGTGACAGAAAACCCGTGAGATTAATTCAACACAACATCTCCAAATCTGCCGGACGTTAGCCTTCGTTTGTTCCCTAATCAAGCCGTGACCTTTGACCTGGCTGTGGGCACCCTGCAGTGATCCAGGCTGAAGTGCAGACATTGGCCTTCTGAAGCCCCTGACAGTGGGATTAAACAGCAAAGGGGTGCCAGTTAATTTGCTCACTCCTGACCCCGGCTCGAGTCCGACAGAAGCAGATCTGCCGTAATGGTAACACAGATGGACTCAGCTAAGCACTGGGATTTACTCTTGCAGGCACTGGTGACCTGGTACAGCTTTTTTAATATATATATATATATATATATATATATATATACACACACATACATACACGCACACGCACACACACACACACACACACACAAGCACAAGCTTTAGAAGGTAAAAGGTGCCACAAAGAATCAGGTTAGCGAACAACCTTTTGTCTTAAAACCACTTTCCATATTTATGGCAAACTTTTTAACAACACATGCAGAACACTAATAAAGTTTTGGGGAAGCGTTAAAAAAAAATTAGCCCAATTCAAACGCATATATCATGCAAATGCTCTGCATTTAGTTGCACAAACATAGATCATGTATAATGTATTAATTAATACTAACTCGTCTCCTCATATTTCCAGCTAACTGGTTCCAAGGAAGCGATGAAACAGTCCATTTCAGTCCCCAGCTGCAGGGTTTCAGCAACGGTCTGGGGGACATGGCTGAGGACACGAGAACTCCCGCTCTCTCATGGCCACTGAGCTCCATCGTCATTAACACAGCCCCTGTCTAAGTAAACACCCCTGGTAGCAGCTGCCAAATTTGCTGTAGGGGGAACGCAAACAAAGGAGCCGGTACTGAAGAGTCGCGCACTGACATACCGCATGCCAAAACAGTACAACGTGCTTTCTACTACCTGTTGAAGTAAGATAATCCCTCACCCAGCACTCCGCCCTAAATCCCCATGGTTTGGCCAAGAGACGGAGCGCTACCTCCACACGTGAACCCAGGCCTTGGGACCACTTATAAGCAGGTTTCCTGCCCTTGATACACAAAAGCCACTTTCACAACACTGCCTTCAGTTACATACTTTCAGCAGACGCCGACCTTTGCGATATGGCGACTGGCCTCAGGCTCCTAGGAACACGCCTAGCCGACAGGAGAAGCAGTCAGGATGTTGAGTCAGTTGATGAAATTTAAAAAATAAATATATATATCGCCCAGCTCCAAAGCGAGCATTCACCTGCCAGGCTCCTGAGGTCTTGGCAGAATACGGTTCCAAAGGATCTTACGAAGTAACCCTGATGTTTAACCAAACGGTGCTCTGGGAGCTTGGAACGCCATGCTCCGTGCGTGATCGATTTGTAAGCAGCGCTCATGAGTAAATGGGGCTCCTCTGACATGGAGAGACAGGCAGAGTTATGTTTCACTTAGGGCAAGCTGACAATGGCTTTCACACACCACCTTAAAGCAGACGAGGTCCAGCACCCAAGACTGGAGTCAGTACTAAGTGGTCAGTGACTGTCAGGAGACGAAAGCTACCGGCCTCAGAAAAAAATAATGAAAAATATTCTTCATGTTCCCCCTATTTGCCTCTTCATGTTTTTGTGTGACTCTGTTCCCATGTTTTCAGTCATGAGTTAGCCATCAGGCTTGGGGCTTTGTGCCCTAATTCCATAGTTACCAATATCATTTATCCTTCTGCCCTGTTATGCATTACAAATGAAAGCACATCATTTTCCAACACAACATTCACACGGTCATAAACTGCAATGCTAAAAATAAAAAGTCTTTGATGTGATTCACAAAACAAATGGCAGTAAAACCCACTATTCACTCCTATTCTAAAAAGTCATTTGTATACCGGGAAATGGAAGGAGCTTTTCATTTAGTAGAACAGCGAGACAGCTCTCTATTTTCCTCAGAGAATGACCTTTTATATCTTTAAAGTTTGTTTTGTTTGCAACACGGCACTGTAAAAAACTGATGCAATATTTTAAGGTACACTTGGTGCAGGGTTCCTGAGCAGAGAATCTGTCATTTCTATGTGTCTTTCATCCTGTAACGTTCAACGAGTCTTTTAATCCCCTCTATTTCAGCAACGTTCTGGTTTGTTGGGAGTCTGAGGGACAAGTTCTCCAGAAGGTAGTCATTGTTTCATTGAACCATGGTGAAAATAGTCTCCACCACTCTGGGTGGCAGTTCTAAGATATGCTGCAGTAGCCATTTCTGAAATCTCACACAGAGTAACACAGAGACGGACATGTACGTTACCACACAAAGTCACATCAATAAAACAGACACAGCTATAACTTAACATTCAACTGGATACATAGCTTCAAAAGGTATGCACACCTTTGACTACCATACCTCCCCAATCATACTTAAAATTCAGCAGAGACGGATGAAATAAAAATTACCTTTTTAAACGCTAAGAAATATCAGCAATTGAAATTACTCCTAAACACTCAATTCCAGAATTCTGCCCCCTAGTGGACAGGCTTGTAACTTCAAAATCAAAACGCAAAAAATAAAAACATGCAGCTCGCATGTTACATTAAATATGTTTATATTTATAAATTATGCTTCCATTAGAAATAATTCTGTGAGCCCTGCTGAGAGTAACGCTAAAGCCTGATAAAGTAGTAAACCAAAGGCTCACCATGGGATTAATGCGAAGCGTAGGCAGGCAGTGTTGTAATTCCACCACCAGATGGCGATCGCGCTCCGCACTCCAATTAAAACCACGTTTAACCGCAAACTTTTTAAAAATGTATCGGAATCGGAAACATTAAGGAATCCTGCTTTTTCACTAATATCTTGTGTAGGGATGCAGCCCAATGTTTAATACTAATTAATACCAACTGGTTTCCATTGTTTTTAACAGAGCGATTTAACTGCTTCGTTAGCTAGAGAAGATCATGTAAAATATGACAGCTTGAAAGAGTTAAATAGCTAATTCCTAACTACTGACCTGATAATCGGTTAAACAATGAAAAAAGAATTTAGGAATCAGCATCAGTATATACATATACCCAGACAAATATCTGCATCGTTATGTATTCACTGCAAAAAAATCAGTGCTGAATGTGTGACATTTTGTTGTATTACGTTTTTTTTTATTATTTTTAAATATAGAAGTTATTACAAATGTGCGGAACGCATGAATTAACTGATCGAAGCTATCTCTACCTACGCATAACGAACTCCATGCTCGGAAACTCAGGCGTGACAGGTGTAAATTAACTGATAATTGGAAAACAAATGTCATTTAAGCAAACGCTGTTGAGTTGGGGCCATCAGATTTAAAACGATGAAGCTTGAATTAAGCAGCCACTAAAACGAAGCAGGAGGAAGGAGAATACCCCCCCGCTCCCTATACCTCCCTCTAAAAATGATATTCCCCTTCGCATCCTAAGCTGATATTTCCACCCCTGGTGTCAGCGACGTTATTACCTTTAATAACTGCATCGTGGGAGGGAATGAGCACATTTAGCCCTTCCTTTCATAGAAAATAAATTAACAACACGTCTTTTTAGTGACTTCACCACTCAGAGTGGGTGGTGTTGGGGTCTCACTGCTCCAGGGTTGCAGGTTTGAATACCCCCTTTCTCTGTACCTGAGGAGCATGCACATTGAGCCAGAGCTGCCAATTACAGCATAAACACGAGCTGAATGAAGGCACCCTATGGTCCATTCTGGATCACTGCGAGAAGACAGTAAAGCAAGCAGATATAGGAATAGGTGAGGGCTGGTGTAAGCTCCATGGTTGCAGATCTCAGGTCTAAATCTGTGCTAAGTTTTTATCTAGCTGGTCTTGTTGTTACTGATCACCATCAACACCATCCAGGATCCAGCCATCGAAGACGGGCATCAAGTTTTAGAAGAAATGTTTATTTTATCAATGGAGTACATGCCAAAAAATAATCATTTACAGCAGTTTTACGGGTTTGTTTATTTATTTGTCCAGTTGCAGAGACTATTTGAACGTGTGCCAACAGGGGAAATGACGCGAACGTTTATTAGGACACAGCCGTGCTGTACCTGCTGAATTCTATGCTGGACAGTAAGCCCCTTTCGTTCTTCATAGAGATCACCTCTATTACTGAATGAAAAATCCCATACAAAACATTGACATACAGTACCTGGGTATGCTGGTACTTTAGACTGTACCTTGGATTTCGTAAAAAATATATTTATATATATATATATATATATATTTATTTATATATATGTACATCTCTGAAACAGACACATGTGCATATTGGGTAGATCATTACACACCACATTAATATACAGTAAAATGTACAGGGGAAAGGCAATGCACTAACGTATCTTTTCGCATGCATCTTCACACCGGATCATCCTGTTTTTTAGGATCCTGGTGTTTAACTGTTCTTAAAGGTATGTGAAAATTTAACAGCCATCCTGTCTTTGTACCTCTTGCCTAAAGGTGTCATAGATACAGTAAGTTCTTTAAAAACTGTTTTCTTTTTCTTTTCAATTCTAAATATAGTAATAAAATTGGTGTTTTGGGGTTTACGAAACATCAAGCTGGCAGACATGAAGAGAATAAAGTAAAAAACATGACTGAATCACCGAGTATCGAGAGCAAGGGTCCGTGTCAATCGCCTCTTAATTTCCTGTTTGTTTTTTTTTTTTTTAAATGCAGTCGATGTCATGGAGCCAGAGTATATTTTGGTTTTTGCCTGGAAGGAAGGTGCAGATATCCATATGTGGTCACCAGTCCAGCATTCTACCCCTACACTCAAGGCAGTCATTAGAGACCTCACACTTCAGAGAGGAAAAGGATTCACTGAAGTACAGAAGATCCTGTGAATTGCTTTGGGTTATCTACCCAGAAGTGTATTCATATGTACTTATGACCATCGTCTCTGTTGATGCATTTAATCATTGGAACCAGGGGTGAATCTTGGAAGGATGTTATAAATAATAAGAGAATGCTCAATACTGGTTCTAGTCTGAGTATTATGGGCTGTCCGGCAGGCTTCATATCATATGCTTCTGGTAAGCATTCTAGTGGAGAATGCAACGTTTATCTGTTTCTGCATCTTTCTGTGTTTGTTCTCAGTTAAACCAGCATGTCGGTGGCTGAAATGAGACATGTTAATATCGCAGTTTTCAGAGATAATTTTCAAGGGGGAACAGGCTCCAGGTCCATTGTGACCTTGACTAGGAGAAGCCATGGATGGTGGATATTCATTTTTAAAGCTGTAACACTATGGCAGAACAGAATGGTGTATTGTTCATATATGTTTACACGTGTTGTGGAATTTTCCTTGTGATGGGCAGGCTTGATAAGCACGACGAGATTTAAAATTTAGAAAACAGAAGACTGACGGGATAACACACAGGGGGATTTGTTACAGTCGTTTAACAGAAAAAAATGGGAGAGTAAACAATAACATAGAAATGGGTCTATCAGACATGGTTTAATTACTATGTAAATAAAGAAGCATGGAAAAGATTCCTCTTGAAACATTTTTAAACAGATTTATGACCCGTAAGAACCTGTCCCAAGCATAGATTGTGGGATTTGTCCAACTATTGCTTTTTAAGAAGAACAATTTAGTAAAAGTGTCACGTCTGCAGCCAAGATAATGGGACCTGGGTGTGGATGGAAGAGCAAATGTCTTATTACTATAAATAATAATAAGAGGTTATCTAAATATATTATTGGTCAGCATGTACCACTTTTAAACGTCTGTTCAGCTCTATGTAGAGTGCTTTGAGTCAGGATTCTGACACCTATAGGGCAGGTGTGGGGATTTCAAAGCAGTTTCCTGGGAGATGGAGACTCTCTGTGGCTGATGGTGATTTCAGCGTAGTGAACTGGTGACTTGATGTATCCCCACAACAAGACTGTCTTCAGTTATTTGGCTGCTGTAGTTAATGGGCCATCACCTTCTTTGAACACAGTGGTGGCTTTTAGGTAATGGGCTAATGGAAATCGGTTGGAACATCTATGAACAACTATAACAAAAACGTAAACTAAAAATCAGCGAGACATCAAGTAGTCTTTTTTTGACTGTTTGCAGGAAGTCCCTCGGCAAGGCGTCGGCTTCCATGGTTCTTAAGTTAGAATGAGTCCAGAAGATTATGGTGGGAACATACAGGGGAGTCAGTCCTCTCCGTCACAGCACTGTAAACATCGTCACCAGTGCAACCTCGTAGAAAGCGAGCGGTATGCAGTTCAACGAAGGTGCCGGTGTGAGCGGGAGCCAGCAGGCCTCAGACACTCCGCGGCGCCCTCTCCAGCTCATGGGTCCTCCTGTTACGTCCCTTTTTGTTCTCCTGCAGGTGCTTCCACTTGCTGCTGGGAGGCGGGACGCTCTGGGCCTTCTGACGACGCTGCTTGCGTTCTCGACGCCACACCTGCTCGCACAGCTCCTCCACGTTGTTCAGGTTAGGGTGGTTGATGAGGGACATGAAGTCCCGGTACCACACCTTCTGGCTGGCCGCCTGACCGGCTCCGTCTCTGGGCCTCGTTCCATCGCCATCCCTGTGGAGCAGCTCCTCCAGCCCGTCGGTATCAATGACCTCCAGGGATACCCTCAGCAGGGTCTGGATGAAGCCGTGCTCCACTGCATGGCAGTAGTAGACCCCCGAGTCTTTCTTATGAAGGCTTCGAATGAGCAGACCTTGGTCCATCCGAATGAATCGCTCCTCCGATTTGATCTGCAAAGCAAGTCAATACTGAGTCATTCCAGTGCCATAGCTGTGGCTCTTCCACCATGTGACACACACTAAGTGCTACATGATTTACTTAATGGACAGGGCCATAATTCATCGCCCACCAATGATGCAGCTCCATCTGAATTTGTTTCCCACTGAGGTCTGGCGACCCATCAGACATTTTATAGAACACGTCGACTGAAAGTGCCAAGTATTCACAGCTCTGCAGCGACGAAGGAGGAAATGGGACTGGTGTAAGGGCGGCAAAATGGCATGAAGAAAAAAAGTATGATATCAGGGACAGTCTTCAGAGCTGTTTTAGCAAAAATCACCAACACCTTGCCTCAAATACCCAATGACTGTTCTCCTTTTCAGCTGCAGACGAGAGCAGAGGACTCAGCTGACACCTCAGGGGTGGTCATTAACCGTTTTCGTCATGAGTTTCCTGCACTCTCTGCACTCCTTGTCAGGCCTCGACGGATCGTTCCTCCCCTTCCCAAGCCCCTACCTCATGTTTGCGGTCTTCATTGTGCTTCTGAACCTGCCAGTAGATGACAGCACGCTGGGACTTGGGACTGCACTCCAAAAATGTGCTGCTGTTCTCCACCCCGTACAGAACCTTGGTCTCCAAGGAGGAGCCCAGACCGTATAGATCATCTGTAAGGAAGGAAAGGCTGGGCTGTGAAAGCTGAAATCCTTCATCTCGGGCAGCAGAATTCATGGTTTCCTTGAGCGTGAGCCCCAAGGATCGGGTTCGACTAGTCCTAGCATCACGGGCCTGTTGTGTCTGCCAGGACCTGAATTAGCCTATTGCTCAAATGAAATCAGAACAAAACAGCGCTGTGTAATAGATGAATTTACAGTGAAGCTTAGCTAATATAATGACTAAGTTGGAAATGCAGATGATGCCAAATTACCGCTGGCATTGTTGTTATAATTTTTACATTGTCGTACTGAATTCGTCTCACTGTATGCATGTCATCTACAGAGCAAACACAATATCGTCCTTGAGTCAATCGTTGAGGTCCAATTCAAAGCTACAGCTGAAACTGTTTACGCAATAACTGCAAGTCTGGATTCTTAACTTTGATTAGGTTTCCTTTTTTTTTACCCATGAAATTTAAACCTGGTTTAGTTCTCTGTAGATGCAGCAGCTGTTTGTAACATAAACAGCTTTATTCACTAAGGAAAATGCGAAACGGTACAGTGAACGGCCCCAGCACTGCTGTCATGTCAGAGGACATCCTTACTCATCGAGAATCTGCAGCACTTTGCTGCGGCTGGCCAAAAGAACTCCTCTTTAACGAAGGATCAATGTGTGGCCTGACTTGGTGGCATGTGGGTGGCCTCTGGTTCCTCCGGTGAGGGCAACTTATACAGGCACCGCTGGGGTAGCTAAAAGACCTCTCAGCACAGTAAGAAACATTACGACAGTAACAATGGCATTAATTAAAACCGAACAGAGTGTCCATGTGTCTGAGTCTGGGAGCACGATGACATTATTTTTAGATGTGTGTTTATGCTCTTCCCAGCACTATTATATTTTGTTTCTGTTGATGAAAAGTTGAGTTAAGAGCGTGGGTGACCTTATTCAGGGGTTTGAATTTTAACCCTCCTTTAACATGCATTCTGTAGGTCTTGCCTTACTGGCGAGCCTCCAGGAAGATGTGACTCACCCTGATGCTGCAGGTCAGAGCACTGTGTCAAAGGATCTCCGTTCCTGATGTCCTGGCGTCGTGTTCGTCTGGAAAACAGACAGGAGATTAAACTGGGCGATTTCATAGAGCGTTCGCCATGGCTGAGGCCAGCGGTAGCTGAGCTGGCAGGACAGAGAGACGGATCGCTGACAGCCAAGGCCTCGTTCTGTAGCGCCCCACTCGGCTGTACGCCACGATCGATAGAAGGAGCGGATGAAGTCGGTCTTTGTTCACGTAGGGTATCATTGTCCTCTCCTCCAAGCTGAGGAGGATAACGTTAAGCTACAATCAATAAAACTGACTTGGCAGCCCAGGAGGAAGCAGCACCACAGCCTAGCCAGTTAAATCCTCTCTCTTTTGGCCTGGGTGGTCTTACAAAGGCTCACAATGGTCAAAAAACGTGCTAGGAACGATTTTTAATCTCTCTGAAGAATTCGACTGTAGGTGATAGGTAGGTGATGATCGTTGGTGCTCTCGCTGTCAGAAGTGGGCAGCGCCAAGCACCGCATGCAAGGCATCATGGGTAGAGAATATTACTCGAGGGCCTTCAGCGATGTTCTTAGTCACATCCGCAACATGCTGTATGAAGATTGGCTAAACATCTGCTTCAGTTTTCTTAACTTTGACAGTTTTTGGCCCTCGTCGGCCAGAGTTCCAGATTGTTCTAGATCCCGAGTGACACCAAGTTGCCGCGCAAAGTGTCATAAAAATGAACATCAACATGATTTGACAAAAATGCTTACTTGCCTTTTCCGTATCTGTGAAACATGTCTCCTCATGATAATCCTTCCAAATAAATAACTGAATATTTCAGAAATATTTGTAATGTAGAATATAACACATGACCCTGTATTGTAAAAAATCCACTTTGATCACTCAGCAGATGTTTAAAAGTATTTGGTCTGAAAATAAACTCACTGGCAATCTATCATAATGGAATAAATCACATTTAAACATTGTGGACTGGGCATAAAGTTTGCTTTTTTTTAAAAGCAAAAAGAATGTTTATTTTATCAAATTAGGCGCCACAAATATCATTCTGGCTGGAAGAAAAAATGGGGGAGAACACAGAAATGACTTTTCAGTAGAGGGGGTTGAGCTGTAAGAACATCAGGTAAGA
>JAACJT020000052.1:23817034-23834776 GCA_009936485.2 Gymnarchus niloticus
AAGAAGTCTAGTTTCTTGATGTGGAGCCCAACCCCCTGAGGTTCCACACAGGGGAGGGTTTGAGAGACCATTGGTTGATGATGTTGACCAGTGCTGAAGTCTCTCTATAAGCCTGTGGGATCTTGACTCATATGGTCACCCAGGTTTGTCCATGGAGCTCACACCACACACTGTCATCCCTGCTGACTGCCAGCACCATTTTCTCTTTTGGCCCTCCAGACACTTGTGGTTTTTGTTTCTCGAGGAATTAGAGCTAATCTAGCCACCGTCTGTGTGCACACTGGTTGAGGTGGTGTTGGCGTCAGGCCAGGTCTACCTCTTGGCAGTGGGGAAGTAGCGGGAGCACTCGGTGCCGTCCCAGGCACAGTAGGGGTCCCGGGCGAGGCAGCATTCGGCACAAGCCTTCCCGTACACGTCGCAGCGGTGCAGAGGCATCTGGGAAACCCCGATGGAGGAGCCGATGTAGAGTTGTTGCTGGTAGGGAAAAAAAAAAATCATTGATTAATTGCTATTTGAGTTACAAAGATACACAGCTTTCTTCATCCAAAAGTCATAATTTACAACATAAGATGTCTGCTTGTAAACAGCTCGACATTTGCTGACAAAACCTAGACTGCTTAATTCCCACATCGGAACATCGTTACCTGCTGTTTTGAGACTTGAACTATTAGTGTAACTCGTTAACCACCCCTTGCCACTTGTACATTTAATACATTTTTACTAGTCCCAGGTCAATTTTTGTTTTCTGTTTATAATATTATACCGAAGTTCTACTGTTGTGATTAAGAAGACATCCCACTCCTGTCAGGAATACAACTCGGTATTTAAATGAAACAGGGGAGGGTGCGGGTTCGACATAACAGTCCCTGAACACCTGATAGGACTTTCAAATGAAATAAACATCAGTGTGCAGCTCATTTCTCAATGCCTTCCTCTCAGACGGTAATCTGGAATTTACAACCCCTTTACAACAATGTCCACTGCTTCACCTTCAGTCCCTGGAAGATATCATGACCATAACTTATGGAATTTATGGATGTGTTCCATTAGAATATTGCCATATAAAATAATGCACAACAGGAATATCAGAAAAGATGATTCATTAAGTGGTTTGAAAATGAAGCAACACATGGCTTGTGCCATAAATTAAATTCAAGTTACGAACGTCATCGTGGTTGTTTTGTGGGTGATCCAGCCCCCAAGCATGTGCTGGAGAACGCCAGCTCTGGCTCCAAGGGTGACTTCCAGTGATCCTGTTCCAGACAAGGTACCCATGGCACCTCTACGTGCTCATTTTTGGCGTTGCAAAAACGGTGGATGCCTCAGCAGTGCAGCTCCGTGAAGTGGCCCTTCACCAAACCTTGAGTGTGCACATGTGGCAACAATTCGGGGAATTCTTTACCCCTCAGCAGTTGGTTACAACCCTCGGCGGTTCTGGGAGTTCTGCGGGGTGGGGTGACGTTTCTGTGCAGGCCTGAACCATTTTCATAATGCAGCAACATGGAGAATTGGTCTTGATGTCTTTCTGCATGCTGCAATCCTGCATTTTGTCCCTGCTATAACTGCAATGTTTCACGGTCGGTGAATGCCGTCATATCTCCCAGGCACCATGCTTCAGATTCATGCAGCACATATGGTTCTTTCTGGAGGTTTGCCCAACACAGATGTTTCTCCTTCCATCAGACCAGCATGAAATGGAAGAGCCGTGCCAGATCTCTGTAAAGGAACCCGGACCCCCCGATGACCACGAGATGGTCCAGTATGCTGTTGTTCGACACTTGATGGATGCTTTCCATCTTTGTCTAAAACTGGGTATTACATCAGATATGTTCAAAACGTGCCTCACCTGCTTTGTTGAAATATCCATGGCTGTAATGACTGTCGGCTCCTAAAAAAAAGACAATGAAAAGATTTAATGATCTGTGTGAAACTACTAGCTGAACTTCCTTGATGACTCTCCTCTCGGTCTAATTGTCTTGGTGCCATTAACCTCATTCCTGCACACCTGACTCCCACACATCCCCACATGGGACTTCCAAGCTTCAGAACATGCTTCTGAAAGAGAACTGGCTTCAGTAACAAAAGTAGCGAGCCCCTCCCCTTCCTCTCAGTGGTGGGGAGGTTTGACCCTCAGGGCTTGAAGCTGTGTAGTATTTAGTCCATATTATGATGCTGTCATAGAAATATGGAATCCACTCTCCAGACCGAAACTAAAAGTCACTGCAAAGATACTTTCAACACTGTCAGGTTTAAGTGGGATTTAGCTCTGTATAGGAAGACAGAGTGCAAATGATCTCAGACTGTGAAATGAATTTTATTACTTGTCTTTTAAACATCATTAGATGGCATGCTATGCGCATTTTATTATCGATAAACACACCCGGAACACGGTCATCTCCTCCAGCAGTACTTCTTCCAGGTCATGCCAGCTCTCTCGTGGAATGGTCACCACCTTCAGAACGGTCCCAACATCTTAGGAAAACACAAACACAACCCATGGAAGGCCGATCCTCCAGTATTGGTATTGAGGTGATATGTGCTTTGTATGATTGTAACATGCAATTATTTAGCATGTTATATAATGCAATTATGTAGGATGTTATAATTAAATATGTGTAGCAAATAAAGACCTGCACTGATTCTCCATCAGCACACGTGTGTAAGCACCTGTTCCAATGAACATCACATCGTACTGGCCGTCCTCGGCATCTACTCTGTCCACCACTATCTGGGTGAACTGGTAGTCCACGTCAGTCTTGATGATGATGGGACGGTTGTTGATCGGATGAACGGCGTTGTACATGGCTGGATGGCTTCTTGCGAAGGTGATGACATCATCAGGGAGGTCCTTCGTGGAGTCAAATCCACCAAAGGTTTTGCTTGGGCACTAAAAATAATTAGACATCTCAGTAAAGGTACACAATTTTCATACATCCACAATATAGAATATAACTGAGAATTACAGCAGTGAGATTGCTGAGAACTTAACGTATATCATTCGTCAACCACCCGTCTTCAACTGCAACTTATTAATCACGGTCACAGGGGTTCATACACCAGTCATCCATTTTCCGTTCAATGCAACAGATTGTTTCAAGCAAAAAAAGCGTCTACATATAGCAAAATTTACAAATTGCGCTTGAATTAATTGACTCTTGGAAATGAAAACATATGTTACGCTAAAAATCTCCTCATCTTAGTTAGCTTCACCGTTTTGACGTTAATTTCCGGGATCGTATTTGCGGCGGTAACGTACTGTTCCAGGCCTTGGGTAGGGTACCCTACCCAGGAAGGGCACCCACTGGTAGTTTGGACCATCCCTGTGGGCATAAGGTCCAAGGAAGACCCTCCTCACATCAGCCATGTTGTATATGCATACCGCCGACCCCTTGAAAACGTTACTGAAAAGAGATGATGATCCTTAAGATGACGAGCCTAATTAAAATCTAAACGACTACAGATCGTAAGTCACCGCCTACAGTTCATCTGTATATCGATTATAATACTGGAAAAGGTGCTGCATCATCACCATTCTAAAATCAATTTTTGCGTTCGCATACTGTGTACGCACTTGCAGAATTTATGGACCACTCAGAGGGGTGATATACAGATTCTGATTGAACTTCACTTAGCATAATATGAGAAATCTAAACAATGTTGACTTTTCGTTCCGTGCTGACATTCGCGTGTTCAATCTCTACGACTGGCCGCTTAGCAAGTGCTCAGCTGGACTTGTACATTGCTCAATGGGATGACGTTTTTCAGATTCTTCTCTAATGACTGAGCTACCCCTTGTCAGAAGAATAGCAAACAAAATCGTTATAAGCTGACAGCGCAGACATGCCTCCTAGGCAAATCACGTTTCACTATATGTGCAGGTTGAAAAAAGACATACCTGGATGTTGTAAATACACCATAAATAAGTGGATTCTTCGGGTCTTTAGAACTCATTAGAAAGACGTCTTCTACAAAGTTAAAGTACAAATTTCAGTCAAAATAATAGGGTAATGATAGTAATAATAATACGATATTAATATAATGGTTTACAGATTCAATGCATTCCTTTTGGGATGAAATGTACACTTACGTAGCTCGTCGAAGTGAGTGTCAATACCGTTAAGTCCTGGTACTGAGCAGATCAGCCGGGCCTTCAGAAAAGTAGTCCATTTGTTTACCAGACTGCGGTTCCCTCCAAAATCGTTCTGTCAACCACAAGCAGACATGTCCGGAACTGTGAATGTCACTGAGCCGCTTGCACAAGAGATTCACTCATCAGCTGAGAGACTTTATTTGACGGTACTGAGGAAGAATCAATACAGGTGTCTTAACAAAAGTTTCAGGGCAGTTAAAACCTGAAAGATTTATTATGGGATGTTGTGTTGCAGAGGAGATATTTCGAGGGCAGTGTGATGATACGTATTACGCTGACTGTCAAGACAGTGTGGTTGTCAGTCAACGCTGCACCTCTTCTGGTATATTGGCAGAGTCAGAAACTTGGAAATCTACACACTGGATGACTGATTCATTGTGAAGCTGTTAACATTGTTTGCTTGTCTTTGGAAGGGCTGGCATGAGAAAGGTGGGGAAATAGCTCCAATTTACACAAGCTGAAACAAAACCCCATCTGAGAGCAGAATCATACCACATGAATGAACAATGGATGGATTTTTCTGAGTCAAGGGAGAATTTTTAACATACCAAAATATGAGAATGACTAATTGGAAATGTGTTTCCATCTAGTAGATGGTATAAAAACGACACACGTCAATGTGCCAAAATCAAGTGGAGAGCTTCTAATGGCATCTGCAGTATTTTAATGACAGACATTCTGCCCTGTGATGACAGTGGAAATACAACATCAACAAACAGCCCTGTGACCTGGGATAGCTCCGTCAGCTTCAGCTCCGATCTCTGAGTGCAAATGTAGGCGAAGAGTAGGGTGAGGGCTTTCTGAGTGACCTCCTACAAAGCTCTCCCAGAATCTGACCACCCAGCAGCTGTTGGTTAAACCACAGCTGCAGCGAAAGGTGACCAGGCCCCTCTCACAGAAGTGTTTACCAGGCCTGTTGGTGTTCAGTTCCCTCACCACCCCCGTCCACCACCCACCACTGCCTTCTCGTCTCCCCCTTCACTGCTTACTTTGGAGCCAAACCACATGCACTGCAGAAAATGGGACTCTTTTTCAGAGGAGTTTGCAAGGGCTGATCGGACTTCCCTGTCAACCGAAGGTTCATCCGCCTTGTTAACATGATGGAGGCCGATACCTTGCACAACTGGCTGATGCGGGCGTGCGTGGCCCTGCCCGTGTGTTCCCCATCCATGGCATTCTCGCGGAAGAACAGGTAGATCTTGTCATCCTCAGGGTTGTCACTCTCTGGGATCAGGTGCACCCCCACAAACCTGGGTTCTGGGGTGGAATAAACATTGGGATTGAGATCTCCTGTGTCACGGGGAACCATTTTTTTTGAAGGTGCTCTCAGGAAATTGGCAAACACATAAGAGAATGTCAACTTAACGGTGCAGTTCCCACTATTTGCCTTTTAAGAGTAGATCATTAGTTACATGTTAAAAGGTGGGTCACTACTATTTGACTTACAAAGGAAATGTTCTTCAACTAACTATACAGCCAAGTAAACCTAAGATGGTAGCACAAACTACTAGAAGAGTTCATTCAGTTTTTAAGTTAAAACTTAATCTAACACAAACATGACCAAAGACAGCAAGACATTCAGCCGTGGGATCACAAGGGAGAAGTGCTCCTGATGCTAAAGTTTAATATCACCACGATGTTGGAAAAGAGACGCAGGAATTGAGTGTAAAACAGGAATAGCTACTGGAAATAGCTCATTCATCACCAGTCCAACCAGGTGTAAGAGTGATTTCTGGATTATCAAATTCGTCAGAGCATTATGCAAGGCACCTATCCTCGAAATGTAGCTAATCAATAGCACCTGCTTTGTATAGTCATCAATCTGCAGAGGACCAACTACCACTGGGTAATTAACCATTAATCATACAGGCTAATGGGCTCGTTCATCATCTCGATAGTTTGATTTGCAGAGTGGCAGGACTTCAGATTCAATGACCTATGCTTGTCCCTCAAAGCCCACTCTAAGCCAAAGATAAGTATCATAGATGGATGTGACGTAATCCAGGGGACACGGGCCACTAAGGCAGTCCGAGACGCTTTCAAGCGGCACGCATCTCCAAAAACAGGCCATGTGACATTTCACACCAATTCACTCAGCCGTTCCTTGGAGACTTCAGCTGGTCATTCTTGTTAAAGTGCCTGAGAAACCATCCCGTCAGAAACGTGCAACACAATCTGTATTATGATGTCATAAAACGTCAAATTTACCACCCCGCTAAACACTTTCTGTCTGCGTTGCATGTTTGTTGTCGAGAAATTACGGCTGTGGAGTGATCCGCCCATCACGGTCAATCGCGTGTCTTCTGACGTTGCTTATTTAAGTGCATCGCATTCATCACATTTACATTACATTCATTTATTTAGCAACACAGAGCAAGGCAGACACAGCAGGTAAGGAGCTACCTAAGGTATAACTACAGCTTGGCTAATCAACCAATGAGGGACCATCAAACAAGTGCACTGAAGCAAGAGCTATCCAACACAACAAGATAAAAACCTACCTAAAGTGATTTCCAAATTTAAAGCCAGGACTAAGATTCCAGGGGCCTCATTTATCAACGGCGCATACACGCAGATTTGTGCGTATAACATGCATACGACAAGTTCTTTCCTTCTCGTACGCAAAGTGTGTGATTTATCAAAAGGATCATAAGCTCTTGAATGAGTGCAAATTTACGTCCAGGTATGACCGTGCGTACAATCAGTTACCAAGTGGTGGAACAGGGGAATTTCAAATTCACAACCGCAGTTCTCAGACTGATCAAAAGAGTAGTATTAATTCCGTCATATGTGATATAAATGTGATTAATTATAATTGACTTTAAGTAGAGATGTGTACTTTTGTAGCCTAAACCTATAAAAAGTATGCTCAATTCCATTTAAACCTAACATGTCATATCACTCGTACAATGAATTCCTTTTTAAATTATTTCCCTCACTGTTCCTGCTTGATCGTCCAGCTTCCTCCATCAAAGGAATATTGTCTTTGTCTTCAGATTTCTCTGTAATTAATCCCTGATAGCAATGTGTCTCCTCAACTTTTATAAATCTCAATTTTCTTGTGCGTACAAATGGTCTAAACTCCATGCATATGGCAGAATTCAGAACTCTTTCTACGCAATGTTGATAAATGAGGCCCCAGGAGATCAGTGGTGTAGCTAAAGGAGGGCAGGAAGGGATACCCCACAAATGAAATCGTACCCTCTATTTGCCCAATCTGGTATCTCTTGTTTGCATTGGTTTGCCTCCCCCCACAAAAAATGACCAATCACTATTTACCCTCCTCCAGACTTTAGCAGACCCAGCTATGTTGTTTCAGTACATACAGTAAGTTCACAAGCTTTTGTAGAAAATACCATAAGCGAAGGATTTTCAATGACAGAAATGGTCAGTCATTTTACAAATCAAGAAAGGTGTTCCTGGTAATCTTCCTAGTCAGCCAATCACAATGCTCGCCAGTTGCCCTCATATAACCACTTATCTGTCCTGCTTGTGCTCCTGTTTCTAGTAGTTCCACTTTTAAAGCACTCAACTCGTAGGTAATCACAGCAGAAAACCAGACTGTTGTCTTTTTATAGCCAAACCTGCTGTGCAGGCATGACTCCCAGAAGGCATTGCTGCTAGGGGTCAGAAGGGTGGAGATAGGGCTACCATGGGGGGTGCTGAGGCGATTAGAAAACATGGATGTTGACACAGCAAGTGCTAATTAAACAGTTCAGCCTTCTTAAAGTGATTACCACAGGGCTACAGGCTGCTTTATCAAGCATTCTCTAAAGCTCTTCAGGAGCTCGTTCCGTACCCTACGGCCTAACTACATTCACTCCTCTGTCAAGAGAAGTTAAGAGCCGTGGAAATTGTTTGTTGTTGGGACCGCCATTGACGAAAAAAACTCCTTCACTAGGACACCAACAACTAACAGTACAAGGCAGCCAAAGGAAGGAGAGCTGGATTGTCATGATAAATTATTCCAACTGACTGGTTTGACTAAAAGCCTTTTGAAATGTGCTCACGATTTTGTTTCAATGGCAAAAGAGCACTAGTGCTCACTGCTGTAAAAGTTGTGTCATCGTACAGTTGGTCAATAAATGGCCTACACTTCTAAAACCTAAACACTACGTCAGCTTTTGCCAAATGTAAAAGAAACGACATATTAAATGATAATGAAAAAAAAATTAAAAAATATTCACTCTATATCAAATCCTCAGAGAAAAAGTACATGTGAAAGGATTAAAGGCCGTTCAAGACAAACTGTGCTGTATTTTTATCACGTCAATCATCACTAACTGAAAACTTCCGTCAGTCACTGAGGTAAAAACATAGCAAAAACAAACAAAGTAAACCTTGATCAGATGAGCTGAGTGAATGCGTGGGAAATCGTGGTAAAATCCACCAATGTTACCTTTACCTTTAGTGCATTTTAAAGCCTCTTTAATGCAGATGGCTTCCCGTAAGACCCAGAAGGCACTGCACCCACTGTGCTAATCCACAGACATGGAATGTCTGCGAAACCAGGGCCGCTTTAAAAAGCCAGCACCTGATAAGACTTTCCCTCTTAGCAAAACATCTGCCGGGGGGCAGGATTATTCGAGGGGGCACTGCCAGGGTGCCATTGGGGTTGTCAGATAGAGGCAAGCTTGGAGGACGGAAGTTCACCGCCAAGATCTTTAAACTTATTTTGAATAAAGACTCTCTGTAATAAAAGACTAAGTGTGGGGAAAAAGTTTTTTTTTTTTTCACCCAATTTTAAACAGCAGCACCAAACATGTCAGTATTATAAATGACTATTTATGTCTCTGCACAAAGGTTTATTTTCATACCGTTTAACCATCGGGAATCATGTTGCTCTGTCCGGATCGGGTGGTGCTGTCCCAGCGTGCGGAAAACAGCAAAGTCCCGTCCCATGAAGTCTGCGGATGTTCCTGAGTACAGCTCTCCATCTATTAAACACGAAGAAATATGAATGGTCCGGAAGGTTCCTTTACAGGACTGCACATCATATGAAAAGGCATTTTCACTCACATACTTTGGGTGTAGTTGTTCAAAGTTATCCGCATCTTTAAGACACACGTGTGCTGTGTTAAGCTAACATAAAACGACATTTTTATGTACATGGCGACCTTTCACAGAAAGCGGCGTGAAACGTGAGCTTTTACGGCCAATAATCTTGAGAACCGTTAAGAACACATACGCCTTGTTGGGAAAACAAGGGGGCTGAACTAATTAGTAGTGTGAAATGTCCTTTTGGTGGGTGGGGGTTAGGGATGGAGCCAAATGTCCACAGAGAAAGCTACAAGGGGTGAGAAACGGAAACGGAAACAAGCCAGGAAAAGACAGCTCCTTCGACGAGGCCTGGAGTGACCAGAGCTCACTGACCACGGCCAAGAGACGCCAACAAAACAAGGCATTTCTTCTTCAAAAGGTTGGTGTGTACGTGTACAGGACACCGTCTAAGCTGCGTCCCACAGGTGACACTGCAGGTGAAAGCTCCTGTCTAGATGCCCGTGCAGCCGACATGCCCACGAACAGAAGCCTGATTCCCCAGTTTCCGCCAGTGTGTATAACTGCATGACGCAACATCAGTTGTTCGACACGAAAGGGTCTACTTGCCAGATGATGAATTATAATGGACCAGATAGGAAGATAGCGAGATGTCAATGTGGGAGAGCTAAACGAATAATGAATCTGTTCCAGTCCAGCTTCGATAAGCCAGGCTTTAGTTTAATTACTTTCCTCGTGAAGCACGAGGTAATAGGGAGGCCAGACGCGTCCGTGTGTAATCAGCGTGTAACGCACCAATGAAGAGGCATTCTCTGGTACTGGCAGCCCAATTACGCCTCTCCTGGTGAAAGGATGTTATTAAATTAATCAGTGGTCTGTCTGAGGCAAGATGTGCCCTTTCAACCGGATCATTTTGTGTTTCCAGTTCTAGCTGAACGAGCACTCGCACCGTGTGAGTGTGTTCAGCAGTATGCTTGGGCCAGCCGATGTCTTCTACGTTAGCTCGCATGCGCTCATTTTCATATATTCAGTTCACCATTCATCAGGAGTGATGCAGAGGAGAAGTGGCGAGGATCTGGACACTGGTCCCCATGTGGAACATTTTAGACAGCTTATTTTGAATTTAAACATGGCAGAAATTTAAGATGCATTGGCTGTTTGGGGGGGAAAAAAAAAGCTACAAACGCCAGAGCATGAACCACTCCCTGTTTAAATTAGATGTGAAAATTTGGCCCCCATCACATCCATATCAAAAACACTGTCATTCCACGTGTTGATGATATTCACGTGTGATGCTGCATCCACCCAACCAGAAAAATGTGTCAGAGATCTGGGGGGGACAGCAAATGTGAGTCCCAAGGCCACATTCTCCCACAGTGATGTCACATAATGGGTCAAGTATAGGATGGCATCATTAAGATGCATAGGGGAATAACTTTTACAGCTATTTGTGTCCAAAAACCATCATCTGGAAGTAGTTTTTTTGAGGCGGGGTACAAATCAGTCGAATTTCAGGCAGCTGCTTCTTGATCTGACAAAAACGATTGTTTATGGTGGCAGCTATGAACATCTGGCACCCACTTACATCGTGCCTTGTATAACAGAATGTTCTAGAATACAGTACATTGTCATTTGGGAATTGGGAGTTACACGCACAAAAGCATACGTTTCCATGCCGAGGAATACAAATGACGACGAACTCAAACGTCACGCAAAGCTAATGGAGGACGGGTGAGGAGATCTTGACTCCTGGTCCAAGGTACAGCACCGAGGGGCCATGACACGGGCTCAGCAAAAATGGGCAAATCCATGTCAGCATTTCGCCTACAAAGTCAGCGGCGCTCCTCTTCCCAGACTTCCCTGTTTATGCTGCAGTCGGCAGCACAATGGAGACCCAGGAGACCGGCACACTCACCGAGGAGCAGAGAAGCAGTCAGCATCTTCGGGTCATACGGACTCTTTCCACGGCCGTTTTCGAATTGCGATGACTCCAAGCGGAAGATGTTGTCCTAATTAGGGCAGCGGAAGTTGAGGACAGGTTGGAGGGCGATACACTTCAAAATATACTTATCCCTCTAACTGACAGAGCAAACAAAGTAATATTGATGATCCTGATCATAAACTATGGTCCTTGGTTTAGTACAACCATGTAATTGCCTTGAAAATACATAATTACGACTCGTGCAATTTTTCTCCCAGCAATTTTCGAAAGATCCTACAATAATGAAATGAAACTTCACAGACAGCCATTCATCTGTCCGTGAATCATTGGCATTTTCTGACATTTTGATCCATTCAGAATGATAAACTGGAGGGCCCATGAAGAATGAAGCATTACGAAACACCCCATTTCATTTGCCAAACGAAATCACAGAAGAAGTGATTAGTGAGTTGTTTAATAAAGTAGAAGCTTGAGCAACTACTGCAAACAAGAATCAAATTAAAAATGATATGCCCACCCCTTATGGGCTTATACAGCACTGTCTCTTACCATAAATTTAGTAACGTATTACAAACAGCAGGTATATTTTCTTTCCAAACCACTGTAATTTAAATGTTTGTGTAATTCATCTTCTAACTACTTATTCTTGGGGGGTACACACACACACACACACACACACACACACAGAGTCATATGAGATGCCAGTTAGGCTCCCACCTCCAAAGGCATATAGCCAGGAGACCGGGCTACCAGTATAAGACCCGTGTAACATGTGGAGAAGACGTAAACTCCACACAGAGCAGAGGTGACATTTGATCCTCGAACCCTGGGCGTGTGAGCCACTCTGCCAGCCACACTTTTAACCCAACATATTAAAAATCATGACATTTAGGCCGATGATTGATTTCTCATCTTTCATAAAGACCACAGTGGAATTTATGCACTAATTTAATCACTTCTGGTTTTTTACATTTTTTAAATTCTTCTAATACACAGTATGTGTGAGTGTTATTTGGTTAATATGACAAGCTGAACGTAAATTCATGAAAATGCTTTGCAACATAATTTTTAATCCTGGCTGAAATAACCCATAAAGGAGGGGTAAGCGTTGCACCTCCCACGTACATTACTGTATATATCCAAAATTACACATGTGCTTTTTATATGAAAAAAAAAAAAACTAACAATCTGATTTGTACAGTTTAGAGGAGTTCTCCTAAATGAGGGTAGCTTACCTCTGGCCTCTTCCCCACCTCCAGGTATGCGCATATGGGATGAAAGGCACCTGTCCCACAGGCATACAGGTGCGTCTGGTTATACGCCTGAAGGACTTTGATAAAATTGGCACACTCCTTCTGTGTGGAAACAGGAATGGTAGAAAAATTGTAAAAGTCGACCTTTTCCTCAAACAGCCATCTCAGAGGCAGTACTTTATGTTTACATATTTCAGTGCCTGTCTTTCTGATTAAACAATTGCTCCTCGATTGAAGTGCAAATTAAATATCAACATAACATTTCAAATAATGAAATTCCTGATGCCCATTGTTTGATCACCTTTAGCACGATATGGTATGGTTATTTTGAACCATATTCTGGGCTTTTCAGGATAGCTAGATTTTTACATTTAAAAGAAACATGCTGGTTTTGTCTTGCTGTCTAGATATTCAGTCGTTGTTTATGTTCACTAAGCTCAAATATTTTCAAAGCTGTTGATCGCTGATAATCGGTAGGTGATGTTCTCCCATAACTCCCCACCCTTGGTGATATTTGTGCTTTGCAGCATTAAAGCCAGAACTGAACTGCATTTCTTTCAAAATAAACAGACACGGGAACAGCTCCTAAGGGGATCTCCGCTCCACACACCAGGCGAGTCAAAACACAGCCCTTTGTTGATAACTTCTCCACATCGTGCCGACCTTTCCTGCCGTGCTGGGAAAACAAAGATGCCCCATCTGTGTAAACAGGCTATCCGAAGGGGACCAGGCTACTTTATCTGAAGTGTGTCACAGATACCGAGACACTGAATGAGAGAAACCATGGCTTGCCAGTGGATCACCGCCATCGTAGTACTGACCAGACAAACCACACAAGCACACGGATGTTCCTAAACACTGGATGCTTGGGTTCCAGGTTTGACAAACTCCGATTGGGGTGAAGGCCATGCAGCCTTCTTATGTGAATGGAGCAGTCGCTGGCATGCAAACACAAATGACCCGTGACTCTTCTCTAGTGTATCCTGGGCCATCCAGCTAACCTTTACCGCAAAGGAGGTGAGGGTGTTGTGCGAAGCATAGGATTACAGTATCCGGCGCCTGACAGAGAACCTGCGAGCGCATTGTGTTTCTGCAGCGGAGCTCACCGTGTTTGTCTTCATGACACGACAGGTGACACACCACTGTCATTTGCGGTCAATTGGGTGAGACATGCACGTCATTCCAGTTCAGTGACTACAAGTGTGTGCCACCCCCTCCACGGTCGGAGGGCCTCCATCCAGACAGAGGATCACCTGACATTTACCATGCAGGATGGTAGGCGGAGGCCTTTACCGCAGTCTGTACAAGCCCTTTAGAAAGTTAACCGACCTTGACATTTTGAGTCGTGGCGCTCAGAGGAACGGCCTCCATCACTACGATGTCAGGCTTTGTGCGTCCGCCGCAGGCAATGCTGGGATGGAATTGATAAAGAGCTGCATTCCTGTGTGATTTATACCTTAATCCTCCCCCTTTCAGCTGTTCACCTCTCCCAAAGACATGCAGCGTGTTTTGCCGCATTTTATGTTGTCGATCCAGCGCTGCAAAATTTCAGCCACTGAGCCAAAAATGACCGGAAGCACAACGACTCAGTTAGAGACAAATTAAATCGTGATGTGGTTTAAATCGGTAAAAGATTCCTTATTGGAGGTGTTACTATGGTGAAGCATCTGGTCAGTAGTGATGGTTGCTTTTCTTGGTTTTTGTATCGGGGTGATGGAGTAGTGTGTCTGAATATACCAACCGAGCATACTGTGCTGAATGCAAACGTCCGCAATTTAACTCATTTGAACTGATTAACTTGATCTCATAGTTGTCCTTAGTAAGCCCATGCTAACATTATTGTTGCAGCTGTGGGTTTTTATGCTGAAATCCTACAAAAGTAAACCCATCTAAATGCAGAATTTAAGTGTCAAGGCTACAGTGCATTCAGGTTTTGAATGACTCACCTCTGTACAAGTTGTGTGTTACATTAACACCAGTACTTCTGAAATTTCTGCAGGTATAAACATCTAAAGCAAGCTGATGAATACGTAGACTGTGAATTGTGCGGTGAGCTGTGAGGACCCTTTGTCAGCCTCTGACATTACTATCCACCTCTCCGGTGCGAAACTCCACCGGAAAGTCAACCAGAAAGAGCCCCGTACGGCTTAAAGGGGCCCATTCTTCAACGCTCCTCCGCTGTCTTTGGAGGACTTGTTTAAAGCACACTGTATGTGGTGGATGGCTAGCGCATAAATAAACACGGCAGATATTTCAAAAACCGCCAGCCACAAGAATGGACCTTCTGAAAGTAATCGTCCTTGAAGAAATGTTTAGAAAGTTACAGTTCGTTTATAATCCTGAACCAAATCAAGTTATTTTGCTTTTACTTCTGTCCAGATGAATGATGCTGTTGGATAACATATCGCTGCTGTCTTCTAAACAACATCGTATCCCAGGGGGTTATGAGCACGGAAGTCATTTTGATTGCTCATTACCACATGCTCCTCCCAGATCTCAGCCTTGTGCTAAACTTTTTTTCCATTCCCATCAGCCCTGGTAAGTGGATCTGTCACTGGCGGTCAGAATGGCCAAGGGATTGTCCTACAGGGGCACTAACATTCTCACAGGACCAGGCTGCTCTGGAATGTTCCGTGCTTGCATGACATATTTCAGAATCGGTGCCGCGCCTTTGCAGGCCCGGCCGACGTACCGTGAAGTCCTTCCCTGCCCACCTGCACTCGTCTCGCTTCGAAGGTGTAGCGGGCCACGATATCTGGAGGAGTGAGGAAGAGAGAAAACAAAATGGCTTTGTATTCATGAATGAAATCAAAAGACGGGATGCCTGAAATCACTGCAGCTTTGGGGAAGCCGCGGGTACAAAATACAATACAGTGAAAGTCAATCAGTGGGTAGGTAGAGGATTTTCAAGTTAGCTATATCCTTCAGCGAGGCCCACATGCATAATTAAATTTCATCTTGTTTTTGTTGTGCATTCACGGGATCTTTTGTTCAGATCTAGCCAATGATTAATAAAGGCACAGGGCATGTTTCAGTGCGAACTGCACTTTGGAAAAAAGCTAGATAGCCGATTGTATCATACGGTCAGTTCCTTTTTTACTCAGATTTCCTCCACAGATTTTTCATCCTTCCCACTTTTTTTCAGTTCCTTCTTGTTAGAAAACTCAGACATCCTCTCCCGCTGTTGGCTTGTTCCCGCTCTGCCGTGTCTCCGGGAGGTTGTCACAATCAGATCGGCAGTGTCTTAACCTGCTCCAGCTGTGGACGGTGAAACCGTATACGGCCCGGTGCTCCGGGGAGGGAGCGAGGCGGCGAGGGAAATCAGAGAGGAAAAAGTGGACGTACAGAAGGGTGAGAAATGAGGTCGGCTTGAAACATGGAGACTGATGCGAAAACCAACGCACGGTTAAAGATGACTGCGCCTTCTGGCTGTCTCGAGTCATCCTTTAATGCAACGCGTGACCGTAGTTCAACTGTAGGCCACCTACAACCCCCCTATCATCAGTATACTTCATAACAGCAATATATAGCTCCCCAGGAGAGACTGTACCCAGTGATGGAGACCCAGCTGTCTGTCTGTGAATATTTCATGGGTTCAGTAAGAGCTGGAGAGAGCGAACCAAGCCAGGTTCTCCAGGCCATCATTTGCAGGTAATGAGTTGACTCCATCTACTGTTTTGCAGAAACGCCAGTCACACATCTAGAACTCTTATTCCGAAGAGCTCTCAATAACTCTTCCGAGTTTTCATGGCAGGCTTTTATAGACTGTAAAATGGTAACCAGGAGGCTCTCGCTGAAACACTGGTGAACTACTGCACGCCTGGAAGGCACCGAACAGTGAAACTCCCACAAAGTAAACACAGCAAAAGAGTAGGATTTGTCCCATTTTGTAACTGTCAGCTGAGCAAATCCTGCACATCATGTAAAATGTGCTTCTGGTGATGCCCATTTGTTCACACACAGGCAGAATTTGAGCAAGAACAAGCTGGTTAAAAGCTGGTGGATATTAGACAGCGCCACAAGCCAAAAGATCATGCTGCAAAGTACACTCAAGGTCGGAGGAATGCGAGACTTTGCCAATAGAAATCAGCAAAGTATTTAAACCTTCATAATAGATGAAAGTGCTTTTCGAGGGGCTCATTAAACTCACAGAATCAGAACTCAGACAGCAACAGCCCTCCCAAGCCTACTATGAGTGTTGCTCCTTAATCTTGGTGTACACATGTTGTGTGTGGACTAAGTTCACAATAAAGAGAAACGTAGCTTATGTACTTTAAATTGAAGTTGTATGAGGTTACGAATCTCCTGGTTTTTCCATTGCTTTTCATCTACTCTATGCTGCTGACGTACAGCATAATGACCACAGTTTTATTTTGAAGGTGTAAGGTGTTCAACATGTGCATAGGCTTCACATCTGAATGAGGGTATATAAAGGCATTCCCAGACTTGACAGCAGGGGATTTGAAAGCTGATGTATGATCTTTAGGGGCACAGCACAATTTGTCTTCACTTTGTTCCAGTTTAACCTTCATTTTTCATCGTGGGGCTTGGTGAAAATGTCCCACATCTGCTTTGAACTGCATGAGATTTCTGTGGCATCCCCTTTAAATATTTATTGAATGGCTAACTTATATGCGGCTGTAGGCCCCAGCATGGATTTGAGAGTTTTTCTTCAGGTAACCCTCTTTGTTTTCCTTTGCCTTGCAGTTCTTTCCGTGACAAGTCCTATTTTCTCAGGACGGACATCTTTTGCGATTTGCAAGGCCCTGTCTCCATTAATATATCTTTTCCATTTCTCATGTCTAAGACCAGGGAATACAGCTTGCAATAGCAAATTTGACCAGGAAAAAATGCAGGACATTGTAAAAAATACACTGAATTCTAAGAGTGTACATATTCCTTTAAATGTTTAGAGACACGTGAAGACTTTGTGCAGATAGTTACCATCTATTTAAAAGCAGTTAATGGCTGATGATTTCATAGATTTGTGCTTTTGGTTTTTAAACTGACCAGTATAATGGAAGCTGAGTTTAAAATATACCACAAGTTACATTTAATTGATATTTTCCATTGTATAATTTTAGGTACCCTCAAGAGGTCAGCTGACATTAATGCCTTCAAGAAGTTTATAGCATGTCAGTCATCTGAATGCAATTATAACACTGACCTCTTTCAAATCGAGCTATGAATCATGAATCATGAATTAAGCACACATCACTAAAGATCACCTTAAATCTGGCTGGGTGAGCACTGGTGCCGAAGTATGACCTGCAGTATTTTGCAAGCCAGCCTGCCTTTTGATTATTGACCTTGGAAACAGTTTCCTGTAATCGGCGTCAGTTTAAGATGTTTCAGCAGAAAACCTATTATCACTATTTTTTCAACCCATCTAGAGCAAT
>JAACJT020000052.1:23835945-23878641 GCA_009936485.2 Gymnarchus niloticus
TCTGTGAAGTCAGTTTGTCTCCTATACACCTCCCTCTATGAAGAGTCAGTTTGTTCCATGAGTAGTTCACTCTGTGAAGTCAGTTTGTCTCCTATACACCTCCCTCTATGAAGAGTCAGTTTGTTCCATGAGTAGTTCACTCTGTGAGAAGTCAGTTTGTCTCCCAAGTGTCTCATTATCTGAAGCTGATTTATCCACTGAATGACTCCGGTGAATCACTGTACGAAGTCAGTTTCTCTCTTATGTGACACCTTCTATGAAGCTGATTCATGCCCTGAATGACTCTCTATGAAGTCAATTTGTCCCAAGAGACTAAGTCTCTGAAGAGTCAATTCATTTCCTGACTCCATCAAAAAAAGAAGATTTGTCATCTTTCTCACCTTTGAGATTCCCTCTGAAAACAATTTCTCATGTGCGTCTCCCATTGGGGGGTGATAGAGGTCAGTATTAAGGGTGTTCTTTCCAAGGACCATGAGCGATTTCTGTTTTTTCCCCCAACTCCTACTGCCTTGGTGCGCCAGTAAATTCGAATTTAGTAGAAGTCCAGTTTTGAACCAACATGACAAGATATTAGCTCAGAAAAAAAAAAGAACAGCACACTGGAGTATTCTGTATCGATGTTCATGTCGATAGTTTTGCTATATTCATGTTCTCTCTATTCACCTTATAAACTGACCATGTCAAATATAAATCATTTTTGACGTAACACTTTACATATGGAAAAATACTACAAAAAAGTCAACCTGTTTTGAAGCACAATTTATTTTTTTCAAAAATAAACGTCTATATAAATCAAGGTTCCTCTTTTGCATATGAGTGAGCAAGGAAAGACATGACACGTCTCTTTACCTGAAATTAGGTATGATAAAAAAATTGAATAACAATTAGGAGTGACTGGAGAGTGTGACGGTTGTCACTGGATCGGGGTCAGCAGGCCCAAAAGACAAGGCGAGGATTCAAGTGTGCGTACAAAAGAGGGTTTAATCATAAGCAAGAAGAAAATAACCACCAGACTCTGCCCTAAATACAAGAGGTAACAAAGATGAAGAATTCAAGTAAAAACAAGACAAGAACAGGGTTACGGAGGCGAGGGCATGAATTGATAAGACTATGGAACTAGAACAAGGAACAAGACTGGCAAATGCACAGTCAAGACAAGAGGAGAGACACGGACTTATCACAAAACACAGGTGGAACACATGAGGGCAATCAGGGCAAGGACAACTGGCAAACACTACAAGGAAACACAATGGGCAGACACGAAAGCCCGGTCAGGACTCTGGGAACCTGGAGCTCTGATGCACTAGTGCAAATGTGACAAAGAGAGAGATCTGAGAGACCATTCAGCCCAATTTATCAGACACAAACGCTGCACGACAAAAGCGACAAAAAATTATGCACGCCAGAAACACGGATTCTAAGAATAATCGCAGAGACACACATCAGGTTCAAAAACAGTAACACCAGAGGATCTAGTTAATCCTTAGGTCACACGAGTCCTAACTGATAATAAACAGTTTGAGAGACCTCAGTAAAAAAATATGTCTTTCTAAAAAATGTAATCACAGAGGAAAACCGTACTTTAAAAGCTTTCTCATGTCACTACACTACTTTGAACATTGTCCACGTAGGTCAGGGCTGCACTCGTAGAAAAGGTTTAAACTGTGGGGTAGTATTAGGTACAATTGTAGTATACGATTGTGGGGTAGTATTAGGTACAATTGTAGTATACGATTGTGGGGTAGTATTACGTACAATTGTAGTATACGATTGTGGGGTAGTATTAGATACAATTGTAGTATACGATTGTGGGGTAGTATTAGGTACAATTGTAGTATACGATTGTGCGGTAGTATTAGGTACAATTGTAGTATACAATTGTGGGGTAGTATTAGGTACAATTGTAGTATACAATTGTGGGGTAGTATTAGGTACAATTGTAGTATACTGCAGCACAGATTAAAAGCACTCTTGAACACAAATTGGCATCCTCTTCATTCAGATCCCCACAGTGTCCTTATAGACATCTCCCAGAGGACGTGAACCAAGGGAATTGCTGTATTTCTCCGCAGTTTACTCATTTATATAAACTTGTAGTATACAATTGTGGGGTAGTATTAGGTACAAGCAGCAACAACCACATAGAATGGAGGTGGAAGGGGCCCAGCCAAACAGCAGTACAGCAGAGTGAAACATGGAAGAAGTGCATCTCTGCAGGAGCAGAATTTATTCCCAAACCATCTTGCTCGTCCCATGACCGACCAGAGCTCCCTTCCCCTCCGTATCTCGTATAAGGCCACGAAGCATCTCCAGTGGGGTCTCATGAGGACCAGATGCCGCTCATTCTCCAAGGGCCTCGCAGCTGCCGTTACCCACACACCCACTTCTGAGCCGGCGATGCCTTCAGCTGGACGGACTCACAGTTTTTACTGTTTGCCTGAGAAGGGGAACACAGCGCATGAGACGCCCTCAACGTTAGAATGTATCACTTTGGGCCTGAGCGCTCCAGGTCTCCACAACATTAGTCGCCCATGGGACCGTGTGCAGGCGCAGGGACTTCTGCAGGTCCGCACAACTGGGGTTAAATGTCTGCTATTATTGTAAACTGATGCAATTTCTTTTTTACCATCGTACTGCTTATTGTACATTATTACACACTCAGGCACTACCTACATACATGTATAACCTCTCATTATCTAATACTGTCCTGCACTTTTGCACTTTTTAAATTACTGTGAATCTAGCTGTTTTTTTTTTGTTCCATGTGTAAGTTGGACCGTGGTGCTGGGGTAACGTTATCTCATGTTATTGTATCCTGCAGGTGGATGATATGGTAATAAAGCCCACTTGGCTTGACTAGGCCCACCTTTGTCGCCATGGACCTGAGCTTGCCCAGCAGCGAGGGCTTGTTGGAGTAGACCACCTCGTCTTCGTTATCTTCACCGTCCATGATGGCGCAGCTGTCGGGGGCGGGGAACTCGCCCTCTCTGTTGGCTGTCATGACCAAGCAGGAGTACTTGTACTCCAGCCTGGCAGGGATGAAGTTCAAGGTGGCAGAGATGAGCTCTAGCATGGACTGGCACGATGATTCTTTTCAACCAACCTCTCAAACCCAGTGACACTCTTCTGGTCAGTAGCCTAAATGCTAGCACCGCAAGTGGCCAATATGATTGGATTACCTCTTGTTCTTCTTCCAGAAGTAGCAGGTGAGGGCTATGAGAAGCAGGCTGATGAAGGCTCCAATTCCAGCCCCGGCCTTGAGCCAGAAATCCATGGATTCACAGGGCATGGTCTTCTTTGTCGGTAGTAGCACCCCTTCAGTGCACAGCTTTGGTTCGTTCCACACATAGTGCTTATCCTGAAGGCAGAAGGAAGTTCTGCATGTCATTGTGTTTTACTGTAATTGTGAGAAGACACAAACTTAATGCTGAACATCCCCTCTCAAGCTGTTACCACACCTTCATTTGACCGTGTCACTTATCGACATCATGTGACATTGCGTGCGTGGCTACCTGGATGCCATTCCTGCAGGCCCCTTCGATCTCGTGGAAGTCCACCGCTGTGCAGCGTGGGCAGGCACTGGAGCTCTCCCACAGGAAATGGAAGGCACAGCCGTCGCAGGTGCCTGCTGGGCATTTGCTGTGAAAGACGGGGACAGGAAGTGTCAATCTTACATGATGGAAGGGTCCGAGGTGGTGGCACATGGTTGAACCTGTCTGTGAAATATAGTCAACATGTATATGAAGACTTCAGATCTAAGACTGTAAACTCCGGTAAGCACAGGCAAGCTTAATTTTAAAGGCCCAAATCCTTAGTTTAGCGTCACACTTAAAGCGAATGGAGCGATTAAACGCCTTCCCCGCTAAATGAGCAGCTGCCAGGGAGCCCGCATGTCTGCATGCCACCAGTTTGTTCAATTGGTCTCCTCTGTAATTTTCAATGAGCCTGATAATTGATATGATAATTAGCACAAACTGCAGCACAGATTAAAAGCACTCTTGAACACAAATTCGCATCCTCTTCATTCAGATCCCCACAGTGTCCTTATAGGCATCTCCCAGAGGACGTGAACCAAGGGAATTGCTGTATTTCTCCGCAGTTTACTCATTTATATAAACTGGACCAAGACCTTGTTAAGAACTAATCAAGGAAGCAGTACTAGTACTGAGTGCCAGCGAGTCCTTCACAGTTATTTGGCAAACTGAACGATTTTTTGTGACATACTGAGATCACCACTCCGGTCAGTGACCAGCAAGGGGCACTGCCCCTCCCTGTGATGGACGAGCATACCTAGGCACTGCCAGCTCCCCGCGGGGGCTCTTCTCTGGGTTACAGCGCAGTGTGATGACCACATTGCGCCCTTTCTCACATGACGACGTGGCCTGTGGAGACCTTTTCAAAGTAAAAAAACATTGTGCCAGACATGTTATATTCAGAAGACAAAGTCTGTAGCCTGCTGTGGAATATTTATAGGATATGGGGAGAAGGTGGGAGAAGGTAAAGAGTACCAAGGAACAGCAAGTACTGGTGTCAATATCACATGAGAATAACCGAGCTATGGACAGTGAAAACTTAGATTCAAGATTTAGTCTAATTTGGTCTTTCAATCATACTGATTTCTATGCGACCCAGTTTTATAAAAACATGAAACAAAGGTACTCTGGAGTGTATTCACCAGTAGAAGTAGTTAATGTCTGGAACTTTCCTTGATGTCTCGGGGAAGAGGCCTGGATTTACGTTGATCCCAGCTAGACTGTTCTCCACTGTCGTCCCTTCAGACAAAAGAAGTGGTCACCCTTCCCAGAGAACATCACTAGACGTATCCATCAAACCATGGGAATTCACGACTGCCACGGAGACCGGGGGGCTGTTATGTAATACAATTTATCACAAGCCTGTCTACTGAATAATCAAAACTCTCCTATCATAAATGATGATGCCTTTCACAGCTTTTTTCACATAGCCATAGATATCAATGGTGAAACGATTTCACAACAGACTGTTCTACTGCACCCCCACAGTTCGGCTCTGTGTTACATCTACATACATTCTGTCAGAAAACCTTCGTATCAGGGCTGAGTGGATCGCTTTTTACACCCGGTGCTCCTGTATGATTTACAGATGACAGCAGAATGGCGAGCCTGCATCCCATCCCCCACTCCTTACCCAGGAAAGTGTCTGCCAGACTGATAGACTGGGAGGACAGTGGTGTCCTAAAGCCCCGCCCATCTGATGGTATGATGGTGGATTGACAGACGAAGGCCTCCACCTGGTTGGAGGGCCCTCCGGATTTGCTCTGCAGGTCTTTGTTAGACAGGTCTGTTGCATTGTCGGTGCATACCGCTCCATTACGGCCCTGAGGAAGGCAGCCATGAGTGCTTATCAGGCCCATGTGTCATTCGCTGTGGTTGCCTGACCTCCGCTCACTCGTGAGACCTTCAGCAAACTCCATAATTGCTTGAATACAGACGAGCTCATTTGCAATTCTCGTGAACAAAAGACAGCAAGCACAACTTGGCTCAGAGGCCTGAGCTGTGATAAATGGGCCTCACGCTGCAGGGACTTACCTCCTGCCCACACAGGCTGATGTTGAAGAAGTGGAAGTATTTAGTCCCCTTGGATGTGAAGCTGGGCCCATTCATGATGGAGCCCATGGGTCCCAGCTGGCTGAAGTCGTAGGTCGTGGTCCGGTTCTGCACCGTGTGGGAGAAGCTGCAGTCGCTAAAGCAAATGGAGTGCTCCTTTGCGGAGGAAATGGATCGAACAAAGGCACCATTAAGGAGAGCCGCGGGACACTCGCGATCAGCACCACGGAGAGCGCCAGCAGCAAAGAGGCCATCTAGCTACAAGGGAGGCATTGTCCAGCCGCCCCTCTCCTGTCTGTCCAAAACAACTTAGCAACCTGTCTCCACGTCGTGCCAACACGGACAGTCACACGCGAAACGCACGGGTTGCAGGGCAGTAGCAGAAACAGCTTCAACAAGTAAACACAGCGGTCGTGGCAACACGCTGTACAGCCACATGCCGAGCCACCCGAGGACTGAATGTAAATGGATGGCATGCTGTATGACATCATCACAAACGTCCAGTCTGTTTCCACGACGCCTTGGAAAGTACGACTTCCGAAAACAGAAGGCTGACATTTCCCCAAGCGAAGTAATTTTACCGGCTGCTAAGCAAATCAAAGATCTTATTCCAAAGAAACTTACAGGATTGTTTTAACAAGCATTGGTAAGCCAGATGTTTTTCTCACAAACCCCGTCCAGGTGTTCACCCACCGTGTTGCTCTTACTGCCGGGACCACAGGCAATGCAGGCCTCCTTGCCATAGACCTTGTTTCCTGAGAGGAAGGTGTTGGGGGGGCACTCCTTGCACTGGTTGGTGTCCACGTCGATGTAGTGTCCAGCTGGACAGGGGGTGCAAGAGGAGCCTGGCAGTTGGGACACCAGGGCACAGGTGCGGCAAGAAGATGCAACCCCGCCAAGAACGTTGGTGACCGTAATGGAGTAGATCTTCACGACGTCGTTGACCAACTGCCTGGCCTGAGGTGCACAAAGAAACCCTCATACCACAACAACGGAGAGCAGGATGATATTTCTGCAGGATGGCACACAATGACCAAGCAGAACGTGCTACCTAACTCACATCCTGGGCCTGGTTGGTCCTCTGGAAAGCCCATGTGAAGGAAACGGAGGCATTCTGGGTCAGAATGTGGGTGTACGACTGCTTCTGCCTGCTACCCTCCCAAGACTCCACCACGTTGGTCCTCTTCCTGTTCATGTCCTGTGGTGAAGAGATAGAGCTGAAGGTTAGCTGTTGTCACCATCACACCTCAGCTAGACACACGTCACACCTCGGGTTTACGTTTCTCGGATCTGCTGCCATTAATGAAGTTCATTTTCGGTACCCTTCACATCGGGTGTCCATTTTACTCCAAATATTCAAAAGCATTTGAAATATGCAAAATTTAGTGAGCATGCTGAGACCACATCCCCATGAGACATAGAGAACGCCTAGCCGGAATGATCCGTCCTGCTCCACACCTAGTGGTGTCGATCCGAAAAGGGAGACCGAGACTCCGCTCACCCAACCGCAGACCACTGCTGGTGGACTAGCAGCTGACAGTCACGCACCATCATGAAGTAGAGCTCGCAGTTGGCAGTGCAGATGATCTCAAACACGAAGGTGATGCGGCCGATCTCGCTGCCCGCGCTCCCTGTGACAGATGTTGGAAGCCTGAGAAAAGAGAAACCTGAGATTATATGATGCATATAAATCCCAATTTGCTTCAAAAATGGCGCCATCCCCGGTGGGTGAGACTTTCAGGGTCTACAAGTTCGTGAGCAGATAGCAGAGCTGCACTGCTGATTAAATAAGTAGTCAAAACAGGGCAGAGACACTCCTGCATTCAGTCACTCCTGTGTGGGACTCACTTAAAGCCTGGGATGTGAAGTTTTAAGATGAGGTAATCGTTGTCAGAGCTGCCCACTCCACTCTGAATGTGGTCTCCAGCCACCTCCCAGCCTGGTGAATCCGAGAGACCGTTTAGGGTCATGAACATCAAACACAACCAGCAAAGCAATGAAGGATTACTATCAGCATCAAACCAGGCAAGGAAAGTGAAGATCAGAAGCAGAGAATGGTAGGGGACCGCCTTAATTTAATGCATGACGTAATGGAACATTCTGGGTGTTTTCATAGAATCTAAGTTCCAGTCTTCACAGATTTCCATCACAAATTAGAGAACAATCTCTGGCCAGAGGACAATCACACGTAAGACATCTCGAAGACTTCTCGGCTAACGCAGCCTCATTCCTGTCCGGGTCGCTGGTGTCAATTTTACACTTGAATGCCATCTGACAGAGATAAATTACAAATCACACTCATTACATGTAACATCTCACATGTCCTAACCAAGAAGCCCAGGCCACACTGGGATACCTGAAGCCTCAGGTTACCGGGTGAGCATCCGGTAAACAGTAAGAGGGCAATGCACTGAGCACACATCATGCAGCCTGTGTGCTGTAATCAGTAATCGGTGATACTGATCTCTCTACTGCGACGTGGCATAATCGATTCACCTGGCTCTGATGGCAGACATCACCGCACTGCTACCATTCTATGGGCCCCCCACCACCCAGAAGACCACAATGGCATGAGGCAGGCGCGTAACACGAGAAGACAGGTGGCTGTATGCAGTTACTCTGAAAACGCTGCTCCTCTGCTTTTTGTAGCTAAATCTATCCTTCTTTTTCTCCACCCAGCCACTGACAAAAAAGGCCAAAAATGATTTTTAATCCTGCCAAAATAAATTTATATCTCCTTAAAAGGCCACTTGGGTTTGATGAGAGTGAGCTGCAGTTTCACTGCGACTCCTTTTCATCCTTGCAGTGCTACACCGCCATCTAGTGCACACTATTTGGCATTGCACCCCCTCACCGTTCATTCCATCACATTTGGAGTTGCCCACATTGAAGCAAGAGGTCTTCATGCTGAAGGGCAGCATATTCCACCACTTGTACTCATAGCCCGGGGCTGGCTCTGTACCAGCAGGGCACTTCTGGCACGGTCCTAATGGGAGGAGCACACATTTACGGCACAGCCAATCAGGGCATTAGCATCGATGACAACCCTTTGCAGATTTTGGCCACATGATGGCGCCACATAATCAAAAATCACCAAAGTTTCCCACTGACTTGTAAGAATTTGAGAACATAATTATGGATTATCAAAATTATGATAGGAGATAATTATAAAAGAAAATCGGAATCTGCATGAAACATACTCCAGAAACGTCGAGTACCATTCTGAAGCATTTATGGGTATGCAAGGCATCACACAGTTGAGTCACCTTTCATGCCATCTGAGAAGGTGCCATAGGGACAGGGGAAGCAGACGCCAGTGCCATTGTTGTAGAAACCCGGATTGCAGGGCGGACACGGCTCTCTCTCTCCAGACGGGGGAAGAGTCACTGCCCCTGTCACATTCTCCATGCAGACCTTAGGCTCAGTCCACCTGTACATGATCTGGGTCTAGAACAACAGAGAGGTGGAGATGCTTATCTTCGGAACCTCATCGTTTTACTGCACATGCTTCTCCAAGCATTCAGTTTCGTTTTCACATTTTGGGTTTATTTGCTATGAGCTACACCACAATCAGTGTAAATGATTCCCCGCTGTTTATGTAATATATATTTTCCATTATTCAACTGAATGAAATGCATCCATCCATCCATCCATTTTCAAACAGATTACCCTGGTCAAGGCTGTAGAGTGATGTAAATGTAAGCTTTGCTACAAGTATCCACAACATCATACATATCCCTGTGCTAAGCTGAATATTCTCTTCAAACTATATAGAAACTTACATGTCCAATACAGATGAGAGAACAAAGACCAAATGGAGAAAAGGTTCAGTCTCTGCTGCAGACAGGTGCATGACTCACCCAAGCAAAAGTCACCTGCACCAAATGAGTCACTTGGAACTCCTTTAATACTTGCTTACAGTGAGCCTGTCCTGTTGCACAGGTCCACCCACTCATGATCGGTCTATATGAATTCGTGATTAGGCTGCATGGTAATTATTTCAAAGATGCACCCACTGAAGCATTGTGGGAGGATCTCACCTTGCCCTCGCTGTCGCATGGCATGTGGATTTCAAAGTAATCCTTCTTACTGCATGGGGGTCTCTCCCGGCATACTGCTGCTCCCTCAGCTGTGGATGCAGACCTTGGTTATTGCTGCTCACTTGCAGAACTCTTCTCATATGACAATTTTCTCCAACAATACAGACAGACTATTTTTGAAACTAAGATTCAGTGACGGAACAACTAATCCTGGAACATTCAGTCTGTTTCCTTGACCACCTGACCATCCCTGCTTCCTGTGTGAGTCAACGGGACCTTTGATTGACATATTGAAACCGAAGCCTTTGCAAACGTCATCAATCGCTACATCGTTCCGGTCGACATGACTGACATTCCAGTCAGCCCTTTCTGCTCTGTTACTGTAATTAATAAAGCCTTGGTCCAGTGCATTGGCTTTTTGTCTATCATATGGTGTCATACCATTACATACATTTTAGCATATTCATTTATTATTATTTATAATCTACTGCTTTTCATTTCCTGAAACCCATTGAGCCACATTGTTTTGATGGAGTTGATGGAATGCTGTAGAATGTGGTGTGAGATAAGGACCATAATCTGTCAGCTACATTCCACCAAAACAGGGCCCTGATAGTCCTGGTTATGGCCTTCTGGTCAGCTGGAGGACATACGGGCGTATTCCTTCTCCAGCTCGCAGGGGGTGCAGGAGTTGGCCCCCTTGCCAGAGTAGGTGTTCCTCGGGCATATCTCACAGGTCGATGAGCCTGGTGTTCTACTGAAGGTGCCCGGCTTGCACTGAAAGCACTCAGACATGTATGCCACCCCTGGAAGCAAGGGACCCATCATTAACACAGGGGTAATGCCAGTGGGGGTCAACAGATCCCACATCAGGGTACAACACAGTAGGGCTTCTGTTACCTTCGATCTGAATGTTCCTGAGCAGCACTGGTTTGACTACTTTAGAACCAACCAGAATTCCGGTTGTCCTCCAGTACAAGATATTAGTACCAGATTTCAAGTTCACCTGCACCAGAACCAAGGAGAGAGAAGTCACCATGTAGCTAACAGAGCCAATGCCTTGCTTTACAAGCTGGGGGGGGTGTTTACCATGTGGGTGCCCCACTCTCCATTCCTGGTCAACTTGATCCACTTTTGGTCGGATGACTGGTCCATTTCCAGACACTGGTCATTCTGAATCTGAAAATCCACATGTAACGGAAAGATATTGAACTAAAAAGTCAACATTCAAACTACTAAGATCATACTTGAGCGCAGTACCTAAATACTCACAAAGAATTTAAAGATGATATTGTTGTCAACGTACTGGTACTCGAAGGAGACGGAGCCCTGCTTCTTCAGGTGAACCGCATAGACCAGGGACACGGTGCACTCATCTCGGTTGGACTCCAGGTAACTCCCCCGTGGGACCCACGTGGAGCTGAAAGAGGGTCAGAGAAGCCGCTAAGTGTGATGTGAATCACCTCCACGGAAACGTCCTGGGAGCACGGTGAGGACTCGGTGTACTCAAACTGCTCCTGCATGACCGATCTGTTGGCGGGCTTCGAAAACACAGTTAAGTGCTCGTGGGTTTGTATGGCACAAATGTTTGTGCTTGTGTGTGCAAAAGTGGGAAAGGTTCAAAAAAAGAGGGTGTGAATGCCCTCTAGTGGTCTGTAGAGTTATACTCCGAAGAGGCCTTAATGATAAATAGATAGTAAATGATTTTTGAGAACGCCAGAACTTAATGCCATATTCACAGCACGAAAACACCGCATCCACTCTTCTGCCCCGATGAGGAAGACAGCAAATTCGACGAGATATACTGGCGACACCCGCTCACTTGTGACATGTCAGGCCATCTTCTTCCGCAGGTCCGCCGTCCATGTAGGTGGCCACACTGGTGAAGCCACTGGGGATGTCATCCCACTCGTTGAAGCGAATCCCACTGCCCAGGGAGTAGGTGCCTGCTGCACACTGCGTGCACCGCTGGGTGGACATCTCCAGGAACTCGCCGGCTTTGCAGGAGAAAGCTGCGATTTTGAGCAGGACATAGGGTCAGATCCTGATGTACAAAACGGTTTCTCGATTAAAACATCCTAGGACTGCTGTCGTGAATGAGAACATGTGCCCTGATTGCAGAGCATATGGGAAATAGAAAGTCTAACAAAAATCTGCTCAGAGCTGACCTGTAAGCCATTTAATCCTTATTCAGAAACACATGAAACAGACTGGCCTTAGAACAGTTCTCCCAAAGGGAACGTCAGAGCAGAAAGGAGGGGTCTGACAAGCCTGTCACAACACCTCCAGGCTGCCTCTGAATCAAGTTTCCAATAAAAAAACTCACTAACAGATAAGTTTCCCTCCCTTTTAACCATATGCTAACTTCTCTGTGGGATAATCTGAAAACCACACAGAGAAGGACAGCAAAATTAATACTACAGTAAACTGCAGAGATAGTAAAATATTTGTCTTTAAACACAGTTCCGGTTCTCATTAAAAAAAGATTCATGTGCTCAGGGTCAGCACCTTTTAATGACTATTATTAACCATTATTTAGTGTAGAAAGTGACAGACACTCACCGGTGACCCCTGACAGATTCTCAGAAAAAGCTGCTACCCACAAATTATTGGTAAAGAGGTTGTGTCTCGACTGATGCAGACAGAGAGTGAAGGTAAAGGCATCAAATGATCGGTGTCAATGTCTGCATGTGTGCCTATCTCTGGTGCAGTCTGTAAGCAGATGGGGATAGAGTTAGGCTTCTGAACCTGGTGCCCTTTTCCAATACTAAAGCAAATGAAATCCTGGAGGAATAACTGACCACTTAGGGGCGTGATGCAAAAAGTATGGGTCACAGAGGCTTCGCGCAACCTTGTCTTCTGTTCACACGCAAGGACTGCTACCAGAATGGGACCCACACTCCAATCTAATCACCTCAGTCAAACATTCCATGCACAAACAGTGTTAAAGTGCAACATGGAAATTTCAGGTCAACGCGTAGAACCTTTGGAGCATTTTTTCAGAGCAGCAGCACAGGACATATTTGAACTGGAATGTAATTCGGTTGTGCTTTTCAGTCCTTCAGTTTCCATCTGGAGACCCCTCAGAGTGCTAATACAATCAGGGAAAGTGTGCTTGTCTTCAGTCTACCTTGACAAATCAGTCTATCTTGACAAATCATTCAGCTCCAGGCGAATGTGTGCAATGCCATGCTGTCTCCGATAAACAGAGCTGCAAAATGCTATGACTGCAATAGCAGTCATAGCCTAGAGTAGCAGCACTCAGGCTCAGGAAAAACACGTAGCCTAGCTACACCCAAGTACATGGGCAGAGAAGCAAAAAGGTCACACCGCCGGCTGTTCTCACCGCAGTCGGTCCCGCGGATGGGGTTGGGAAGGCCGCTGCATGACCCTTCATTGTGAGGGATGGCCACTCTCCACCGCGAGCCCGTGCTGTCACATTCTGTGTATTTATAGTAGAAGTCTGCCTGCAAGATTCAAGCAGGACTGTGAGCCAAATTCATCCAATAAGCTGTAAGTATAGGAAATAAAGCCCGCCTTCAACAGACATTAAAGCTGTAAAGCGTTACCCCTGCACAGTCAGGATTCATTTCATTGGCTTGTGTGCTGTTTACCTTAACTCGGGGAAAACGGAATGTGGTCATTGCTGGGCAGCAATTTACGAAAGTTCTCAGAGAACAGGAAGGAAAGGCAGACATGTGCAGGAAGCTGATAATGTTACTCAGGCAAAGAGGAATGTCAGGGGCTGGTATCTCCATCGCCTGCCTCTACGCTGCAAGGGTGTAAATGAGAAGACTTGATCCTGACTTATTTAGAAACAAGCTCTACCTCATCTCTGCAAATTATGAAATCATATTAAGCCTAATTCGCCCTACAGTAGAATGTCAATTATCCAAAATACCTGAGACCAAAGCTGGTTCGGTCTATCATATTGATTGGAAAATCAGACAAACATGAGAAAACCCAGTATATATTACATGAAACAAACGGAGTTAGAAGATTGTGTGAAAGCTAACTGTCACCCCCCACCACGGACCACACTCACAATGGACAAAAGTACACCCAACAATGACACATTAAGATCACAGTATATCTGCAAGAACCTTCTGCAAGAAATCTGCCCTGTATACGGATCAGCTATATCTTCATGGTATTCTTCATGGCATGCAAATGAAATTGGCGTTGCATTTTCCATGCTATGCACCGTAACGTACCTGGATCTTACTGCTCTCTGAAAAATGGTGCACCACATCCGCACTGCACCTTAAATCTAAGTTATCGCAATTGCAGAGGAGGGGAGTTCTTAGATATGGACTTAATTGTTTGTCCAGTCTAACCCCAGACATGGACACGGACCAACTGAATCATTGTTTGCCAGATTCTTTGTCTTGCCAGTATATTTATTAAATGAGTAAGGCAGCCGTTTGGCTAACCTCATATTCTGTGTGAAACAACAAAGGGAGAACAAGCGCATAACCTTCCAAGCTGTTCACTTACATTGTACACTTACATTGTCAATATGAAATTGACTGAAACAGAAAAAAGGAAAAGGAAGCCACGGAAGCATATTGAGCATTTGTTGATTTGGCCAGAAACCAATCAGTGGAATTTCAGACTTTAAGAGTCGCTTGTACAAGATGTTAAAAGGCTAAAGGGTCGATGAGCGAGGCACCTCAGCAAACATTCCTACAGCTGCCATCAAGATGACCCTGTGTAACTGCCCCCCTCCCCCCTGCCCCTTCCGGAGGTCTTTAAGGCGCTGGAAGTGTCATATGATTATGGGCAAATGCAGAATGTGTGCAAGATTTGTCATATTCAATTAGGTAATGATCCAGTTACAGATATTAACATGAATGCATTTTTTATTGCACGTGTGTGTAAGTACTGCGGATCGCAATAATCCATACAAATTTGCGTACAGTAATTCTCCTAAAATTAAAATATATTGTACGCATTTTACGTCAGCGATTTTTTAACAGCATACACAACTGAAGCTTAATGCTGTAAGAACCCTACATGACTCTTCTTAAAAAAAAAAACTGTTTATTTATCTCGATAATTCAGAAATTCGGTTATTCGTAGAGTGTCTTTAACATTTCCGCTCGTCATAATCGGATTTAAAGCCCGGCAATTAAGACTACAGCAGGGAATTAAAGTGTCATTAAAAGCAGTTTATTTATAGATCCAGGAGAGATGAATTAGATACCCCAAAAACAGGGCAGTCATTCGGAAAAGTATACTTAATGAGATATTAACAATTTGATTTTAATGCATATCAATGGCATGGACGTCAAGGCGAACGGATTATATGAGACAAGTGGGTGATAAAAACTGTGAAAAGTTATTTGGTACTGTGAATATTATGTTTTTTTGGGGTTTTTTTTTGTCATGTAAATGACGCTCCATCACGATATCTCTATAAAAAGAGGATTTATCACAATATTTATATATTTTATACAAACTTACACTGCCATTTAGTCCTACTAATTTCCTTCACTGGTCTGTGCTATGATGTAGTGTCAAATATTATTTTAGAGAATAAAAATGAGCGTCGCCCTGTTTCTGTTCACATAAAACAAGTACAATTTAGGAGCATTACAATAAAACATTTACAATGTATTACAAGTAACTTGATTGGTTTGTACGGCGTTTTTTTTTTTTTTGTTTTTTTTTAATCAAAGAGGTTGAATGAAAGCACTTAGATTCCTCGTAAATAGGAGAGGATGTCATGCTGTATTACCTCAGTACACGGAGGAAGGTCCTGGGTCGCCGTACCCCACGGGCAAGCGCTGAGTAAGAAAGCGCTATAAATCCAGACAGGGGCTATTAGATAAAACGCAGATAAAACGGACGGTAAAGTGCAGGCACTCTTCTGTTCCATTGCATTCATTTCCCGTAGACTCATGTAGGTGTATGTGAGTGCTCCTCGGCTCCTCGATGCGTATCCCGATAGCGTTACCTACTCCCATCCCCATCCCCATGAAGCGCAGCCCCGGCTCCGTTCAGAGCTTTTGACAGACACGCGTGACGTCACTCCATCCTTTCGCACGAACATCACTGCACCAGCGTGATAGGCATTGATCCTAGGATTTTCGCTGGTCTTTTCAATATAAATACGTGACATCAGGTATATTGTGATCATATACTTGTTGATATATGATATACTGTGAGATGTTTTATTTTAAAAGTAAATAGAATATTAAACACATGACCTCTGTCGTTTAGTACTCAAAGATTGCTTCACTTGATTTCAAGTTAATTATGTCTATATATTTTATTTGGTGTTATCAAAGTACATTATCTTATGTATGCTTGTAACAGCTTACAGTCATAATTAACTTGCCCTGCTTGACTTCTCAGTCTCACGTTTCCATTCTGTGTGGTTTTAACATTTGCTGTCCTGTATAGTTAGTGTGAGCCGTGTAGTTCTTTATACGGTTTGTCATTTACGTAAAGCTTTAGTTTCGTTACTTTGTCATGTTATCTGCACTCTGTGTGGTCCTGTGCAGTGATAGCTCCTGCCCAGTTTCTATTCTAGCATGGATGGGTGAAAATTATTAAACCATTTAAAGTGGTTCATATATTTATGTAAATATGTGATGATATATTGTCAAAGGAACCATACAATGTAAAAATACATTACAAATATGAATTTTTTAATATTCTGATTATGTGTAGATGTCATGCCTCAGCCCAGCCAGCCCAGCCAGCAACACCCACGGCCATCTTATTTCAGATAGTTATCACCTGAATACTGATCAGCTATATCTTGTTTTAGGAACCTACCACTGCAAAGGAATCTTCCTTTTTTTCACCTCCTAACAGCACTCCTAGCCCTTCTGTCCCTACGGCAGTGACTCCTGTGTCTTTTGGGAATTCTTTGCTGTTTCGGGAGAGTGTTCTTACTCCCCCTTGTCTGAAACCTGTGAACGCAGTACCCACTGGACATGGAGGACCACCCTGTTCCAAGGAGAGGGGACAGAGATGACTGCAACAGTGTCTCTCCTGGTACCATGGCGAGCCGGACCACCTAGTTAAACCCTGGCTGCATTGCCCTGTAAGAGTGAACCAGTCTAGTATCAGGGTGAGGACCTCTACCCTTACCAATGTTTCCCAGAAGCCACTTACCCTTTTGGTGTTATTGTCATTTGGCTCTGTCACTGTGTCTGTTCCAGCCCTGGTTGATTCTGGTTCAGCAGAGAACTTCATAGATCCAGGATGAGCGGAAAAATTGGGAGTTCCCCTGGTGGCCGTAACCCCCCCGTGTGTGTGGACTGGGTGGCAACCCCTTAAAAAAAAGGACGGGTATGATACCAGACTCAATGACTGCAGATGCAAGTTGGTGTTCTACACAAGGAGGATACCAGATTATTGGTTCTATCCTGCCCAAAGACCTCTTGGTCCTGGGGTTGCCATGGCTGTGTGACCATGACCCAATCCTTTCCTGACACCCAGGTGAGTTGGTAGCCTAGGGTGCTGGTTACAGGGAGCAGTGTTTGTCTCTTCCTTGTAGGCCCATGCTGACTGAGAGCCCCCCAAGCCTCTCTCCCGGTTCAAGTCCCTGAGGTGTATTCTGTATATGTGGATGTCTTCAGCCCAGCCAAGGCCTCAACCTTATCTCCTCACCATCCATGGGATTGTGCAATTGACTTGCTGCCAGGGATGGTGCCCCCTAGAGGCTAGATTTACCCCCTTCTCTATTCCGAAAAGAGAAGCCATGGACCAGTGTCAAGGAGGCCCTGGCTTTGGGGATTATCCGGTCCTTTATGTCACCTACAGCCTCCAGCTTCTTTGTGGGAAAGAAGAATGGAGGCCTTCAACCGTATATTGACTACCCAGCCCTCAACAACATCACGTTCAAGTTCCAATACCCCCTCCCCCTAATTCCGTCAGCCTTGGAGCAGGTACATGAAGCCACTGTTTTCACCAAGTTGGACCTTCATAGTGTTAATAACCTTGTCCGGGTCAGGGAGGGGGATGAGTGGAAAATGGCATGTGACCACTAGGGGGCATCATGAATACTTAGTTATGCTGTATGGTTTGGCTAATGCTCTCTCAGTCTTTCAATCTTTCATGAATGAGGTCTTCCGGGACATGGTCAGGTGAGTAGATTAGGAGATCATCGACATATACAACCAGGAATCTCTCCACCAAGAATCGCATCACCGGCATGTCTCCCAGGTCCTGCAGAGATTAGAGAGAACCACCTCTTTGTGAAGGCAGAAAAATGTGAGTTTAACCACCAGAGCAGCTCTTTCCTGGGGTATGTGCTGTGGCCAGAAGGAGTCAGAATGGAGGAAAACAAGGTTGCTGCAGTGCAGGACTGGCCAGAACCCAGGACATTTGTCTCCCTGCTAAAGCCTGCTTTTTTTTTTTTACAGTCAGATGAATCCTCTGTCTGCCCCTGCCCATCCTCCTCTGGATGTTGGGGGTGAGCCAGCTTACGCCGTGCGGGCCTCTTTGGCCTCTCCTGGCTTTGACTGTGATTTAAGAGCCTTACTTGCACTTGGATCCTGCCTCTGTGTTTGTGACAGTAGAACACTGGATTCACTAGAAATATAACATATAAATATGTTTATATTTGCTATTCAATAACATTTTTCTCATGATTCTAACCAGGATAAATTGTTAGACGATGCATGGATGGGTCAGTGGCAGCCATTAAGCAACTTCCAAATAAAAATATTTCAAATCAGTGAGTGAAAAATTCCTCCCTGGGGTGGGATTCACAGCAATATTACCTAATAGTTATACATCCTATACGAATTAAAATGCAAAATTTAAAGGCAAGAAAGCAAATCGGGATTTGTATATGCAGTGATTGGCTGTATGGCAACTTTTCATACATCATTTCATATTATGCAAAACAGAGGTGCACGTTAGGTCCACTTCAGATAAATTTATAACATAGCCTAATAAGGTACTGCACAATATGATACTGAACGTGTAGTGGGTGTTGAATTAAAGCAGTACAATTTCACAGTTTCAGTACAAGACCAGCAGTATTTTTATTATGGGTTGGGATTGTAGGCTACCTGCAAGTGAACACAATTATGAGAAGGGAACTCTTACCCAACCGAATGTTGCTGCATTTACAGTCGATGTAAAAAAAAATTTAATTGTATTCAATAAAATGCCATATAAATGCAAGCTGTTTAACATTTCAGAATATTAAAATCAAAACAAATGTTAATGATTTGGACCGTTCAGTGTAGGATGCAAAAGTGCAGAATGTAATTAGATTCATATGAAGTTTATTTATTAAATTAAATGAACATGTAGTAAGTTATAGTACTACCCCATTCCCATGGATAAAATGAGCTGCGCTCCGCCACTGTTGGGGCCAGGAAGTGACGCACTGGGAGCTCGCGTTCATTTCCGGTCTATGCAGGGAGGCTTTTTGTTCCTCCATCCTGGTATTTGTCTTCATCCTGGTCTCTTCGAAGTGCCCGGACCCAAAACAGGAAGTAAGTATCACAATCAAACACCAAAATTCGGTGTCTCGTTGGGGGAGGCGCACCGCGCAAACCCGAGGCTTGGCACGGCGCTGGAGCAGCTTACACACCATTATGGCGTCTTGATAACTCTTTTTTTTTTTTTCCCCCCCTCCTTATTCTTCTTTAGCGAGTTAGCCTGTTGGCTACTGGAGCCTAAGCCGTATGGCTGCTAAGGAAAATATGGCGACGAGGCGTAAAGGGAAACTTTGTGTCGCTGTTTCCTCTTGGCAAAGCCCCACACGCCCCCGTCACACCCGGGCCGTCCGTTTGCAGGAGAGATGGGTGCATTTTTCCAGGGTTCAGCTGCTGAGCTGAGCTGAGCTGGGCTGAGCTGGGCTGGGCTGAGCTGAGCTGGGCTGAGCTGAGCTGGGCTGAGCTGAGCTGGGCTGAGCTGGGCTGAGCTGGGCTGGGCTGGGCTGAGCTGAGCTGAGCTGAGCTGAGCTGGGCTGCAATGAGTTTCTAAAACAAATGAAATTTGTTATGCTGGAAGAAGGAGGCATGTCTCAGTACGCCTGTGGCTGCGTTGTGCATTTAAAATTACAGTTCAGAGCACCAACTTATCGCTCTCATTATCAGTATGTCAGCTGCATATTGACATTAGGACCATTGACCAAACAGGAGCCAGTTACCAGGTTGATTGGGATGCTTTTACGAATTGCATGACAAGGTTTGTCTGCCTGCTTTTGTACTCTGTAGAGTTTCCCGGATGATTACATTAGCATAATCCTAAATCTTGGTTACTCGATATCGATATAAAGCTGTTGTGCCTTGGGATAATTTATTACACCCATCCTCGGTGAGTGATGTACATTTCACTCTACAGGTTGAGCATGAACACAATTGAGGATGAGTCTAGCACAGTGACTCTGGAAGCGGTAAACTCTGTAACATTAACCCAGGACACGGAAGGGAACATCATTCTGCACTGTCCTCAAAATGGTGAGAGAGCCCTTTGCTGATGAATGAAATGTTACTGGTAGCAGCTGTGTGAATGAATTGAGTATATTAGTACAGTATAGAACTAAATAGTGAGCCTGGGAATTCTGTAAGCAATTTATGGGGAAAAAAAATGTGAGTAGGAGGGAATCACTTAAAGGTGTTCTTTTGAAAGTTTTCTTCCAAAGACACTTAATTACCCTCATTTCTACAAGGTTGTTAAGCCACATTACAGTCAATCACCCAGCTTTAGAGTGTTGTAACCCCACGTACTTTGTCACTGTTCTACCTGATATTTGAGATTTGGATGTGGTTTCAGTCGAATCTATCTCCATTCCTGTAGAAGCAGAGGAGCTGGATCAGGATGAGGGTTTGGAGCCTTCTCACAAGAGGCTCTGTCTATCCAATGATGACGAGCTTCATGTCTCAGGCTCTGCTCCTCGCATCTCTGTGGTCACCCTCCCTAGTGAGTCTGTATGCCCTTGCTAGTTCTCACAATAGACTTTTTTAAACCACATTTCCCTCCCCCCCCCCCCCCCCCCCCCCCCTCCAGGTCAGGTGATCACGGCAGACAGCTTCATGGAGCAACTGGAGAATGGTTTCCTGCTGTGTCAGCTGGCCCAGACGCTGGAAAGGAAGTTCAGAGAGAGCGAAGCCGGCAAGGTACTAGAGAAGGAAGCTTGGGGGAGGGCAGAGGAGGCTGGACTGAGGTGGTCAGGCCAGGCATGCTCATCGGAGGTTAGCAAAGACCTGGCAATGAACCAGCACTGTTATCGGCAAAGAATTCCAACGCAGGAATTCTCTGATTCAACTGTAGTTTATTTTTAATATTACTATAAGTAGGGTGTACCCCAAACTGATGCCCTGTGCTGCCTGGGAATGACAACTCTAACTCAGGATTTGTGGTTAGAAGATAGACAATGAATAGACGCTGGATAGTAGCTGGCCAGTCGTTTCTCTGGTGCTTACGCATCTGAAGTCATGTCCCAGGATGGCACTTCAGGTGCATGTTGGCACGAGGAATTTCCTGGGCATCTCACAACCTTAAGGTCCCGTGTAGGACCCACGGTGTGTCATTTGAGTTGCAGCTCCGACACTCAAGTCGAATCGGAAAGAGGTGCCTGTCAGACTCAGCATGAGGGAAAATGGTTGTCATTGTGTTTAAACCGCCCTTGGATTTTTTCGATTATAAAGGAATTTGAAGTCCAGACAAAACAGCAGCAGTCAGACTGATGACCTCACCCGTCTCATCGCTGTGTTTTTTTTTTGAGGAGTTGCTGGTGCAGACACCTGCTGCAGTCAGTTTCTGTACTGCTGCAGTACAGGCTAGCAGCTCATCTTCACTCCTTGATGCAAGTGCAGTACATCCTAGCTGGTGGAACTGAACATGGCTCTGAATCATTATTACCAGTAAAGAATCCGTTTTGTCTCCTGAAGTACCTCATCTCTATGGGTGAGAAGCTACTCGTAGGCATTGGGTAGTTGAGGCACTGGGAATTGTGCAATACACCAGCCTAGCCCTACACAAAGTAATGAGTATGGGTAGAGCATCAATCTAACCCTACAGAAATCATTAAATACTTGTAGTGCACCTGTCTGTCACTTCAGCAGAATTTCATATCTGTAGGACATTAACAGTCTTCGTATTAAGCAGGGGAGTCTCTTGAGACATTGTCCTGAGGGTTTCTCTGAGTATGGGAACAAAACCCTGGGGAATATGAACGGCTGGTTCCTTGGGTCCTGTGCTGAAAGGGTAGTAATTTCTACTTTCGCTTTAAAACGAGGTACTTAAGAAACAGTCATGCTGTATCCTAAAATTAAAGCAGGTTTTGTGTTTTTGCTGTGTTTGAATGAAGAATCTGTTTGAGTCTTCTTCTTTGGTGGCTTTTTTTTTTTGCAGAGAATATGCCCTGCTGATGATTATTGAAGACTCATTTTCCTGCTTATAGATTAAACGGCGCCTGCTTATTGTCAGATGTTTTCTTCTGAGTGGCACCACAATTTTGGCTTGACTGAACGGAGCACATGCAGTTATCTGACACGAGATACCACAGAAGTTCTGAAGGCCCGAATACCCAAGCTTGAAAGGTCTTACTGTACTTTTCCTCTGTTGCATCAAGATGAACTCAACAAGGCTGAATGAACTCCAGTTCTGTAGCTGATACATGACTTGGATTCAAATGGGTATCTTATCCTAACCCAAGTAGCATAGATTCAGTAAATGTACTGTATTCACTGACTTAGGAATGTGAAATAAATCTGATCTAAGGCCTTGTAAATTTTAAATAAACCAGATTAATTAATGGACACATTTGAACCCGTGGTACATATTTTATCTGTAGACGTTTGCCTTTGCATCTGGCAAATCTCTGTCCGTCCATCTATCACCTGAAAGCTTATCCTGCTCAGGGTCACAGGGCCAATAACAGATAATGCTATAAAAACCAGATCAAAGCTTGGGCAGTTGGTGTTGTACTCAGCCCTTGTGTTAATGACCATGAGTTGGTAGACCAGCAGATTGGAGTGCTGTGTCCTAGTGTTGTGTATTCATGCTGTCTTTCCTATGGTGTGTCCCATTCTCTTGTCCCATGCCTCCATGCAATTTTGTATCCCAGTTCTCCGTGGCCCTTGCTGTGACACAGGAGTCCGGAGAAGGTACTGTGGGCAAGCTTTGGATTCGTAGCATGTGGGCCAAGCTAATGATGGAAAACTGTGGTAAACTTCAAACCCTCCCTGCGTTGGGGGACCTGGATGTGAAACACATTAACTGTCCCCCTCCCCGCTGCCTTTTTCTCGGCAGCGTTATTGAATTGTGAATGCTTATTTTGAGTCGGTTCCAGCAGCGGAGCAGGCCGTAATAATGAGCTTGTCGTACTCTGGTACAGCAGCTGTCAGGACCGTGAGGAGGATTTCTGCAAAGGGATATGGAGTGTGGAGTCTGCCATTGCTGTGACCCTGCTTCTTAACTAAAGGCACTAGGTGATACAAGGACGGGACGAGATTCTGTACCTCCACGCAATTAAAATATTTTCAATAGAGTGCTTCTCTTAATGGAGATGTCCAGTGTTCCTGCTTGTCTGGGGAATGCGTGTCTACTGCTCATCAACATCTTGTGGCTTTGTGGAATCTCAGATCGCCTTCCAGAGCTGTTTCTCAAGAACCATCATTAAGATATGAGCAAAGAGAGCTATATGCTGGTTTAGATGCTTGTTTAGATGGCTTAATGGCAACCATTGGCATAAGCATCGGGATGAAAGGTCCTAATGACTGATGGATGGTCTTTGGAATCTCATTTTATAGCATCTGGTTTTCTCCAAGCCCTCACCCAAACTAACCGATTGAGTGTGGTGAGGACTCAAATTTGGCCTGTGCTGTTGAACTGACAGGGCCCACACTAAAGAGGGTAGATAACAGGAAAACAGGCCATTATGGAAATACTGGCGATGAATGGGATTGTCACTCAGCCTCGCCTCCATGTTTCATTCCAGCAATGTAGTTATTTTCATTCTTCTCAATCACATCCACCATATGGTGGCTGATCAGCCACAGAACACGTGATGTTGTAACACGGCGCCATGGGGTGTCATGTGTGTGCTGGGGTGATATCAGCAGTAAGAGTACGTGAAGGTTCTCCTCCAGAGATCACTATGAGACTGGTCTACTTGGGAGTGCATAGGAGGAAAGGAGGCACCTGACTTAATTGCCTGGTGGAGGACAGCAAACCTAACACAGATCATTAAGCAGGAGATATTAGAGAGTTCTCCAAGATGCTGTAGAACAGAGGAGGTGTTTAAAAGGTGAGTGGAACCTGTGTGTCTACACCAAAAGCCCAGAGACACAACAGTGCAAGTAAAAACTGTCATGTGACTCCTTTTTTTACATTCATAGCTTTGTATTCAGTTTTGAGACGCAGTGGTCACTTCGTTAGCTACACCTGTTTGTTATCTCAAACAGCCTGCACCTCCAAACGGTGATTCATTTGGCTGCAGCTGAAAATACACAGAATGCAGACAGGCTGAAGAGGTTGCTACTGAGTGGCTAAGTGGTAGAATTGCTGAGAAACATGATGTGATTTTTGGTGTCATTGTTGCTGTCATGCATGAGCATCTCAGAACCAGGCACCATCCTGTGATTTTCATGTACTTCAGTGTCCTGAATTTATATAGAATAGTGTAATGAACAACATCAACAAAAACGTTCAATAGATGGTAGTCATCTTACTAAAAACATTATTAATGGGAGAGGTTAGGGCCACACCCTTTAAAAGAAAGGTTCTGGAGAGAAAAGGGCCTCTGTCGGCTGTCTAATAAAGTGGCCACGGAGAGTGTATACGGTATAATCCTTGCTTGAGAGTCCTTGATTACAGCCATAAATGGTATAAATAATGAATGAATGGTATCAAGATCATGCTGATTTTATCATCTCAATTTCCTTCTCAAATGTTAGTTTTAGGAAGAAAAGGAACAAGTACTTGTGATTCCGAAAAGGCTCTCTGAATTCCAAACACTTCTCAGAAAGATGGCCATTAACTCATTTGTATTTGTAGTTGTTTTGGCTTTTTAGTGCTGGACTATAAGGTAATGATGTGGAAGGTTCCAACAGTGATAAAACCAGAGAACCTGTCTATCTGCCATTGTAGTAATGTTACACAGTTTCTTGGGGAGCTTTTGCCTTTTCCCAGTGCTAAACTTGATGTGATAGGATCAGCAGGTCAGGGGGAAGGAACTTTTTGCACAATCCTTCACATTGGCTGAGAGCTGATCTCAGATCAGCTGCTCCCTCAGCCTTTGACTTAGCTTTGTAACGAGTCAGACTTTGGAGTGTCGTGCCTCATTGTGTACCCTTTGTTTGTAATCTTTGCTGTAATCAGTGTTGTTGATTCCCTTATGGTCTAACAAGCTTATATCTGTACTGTAGAAGAACCTTCCAGAATGCTGTTCACAGTTGGTGATTTGCAGCGCTTTCTTGCAATTGGGCCCGCAATTTTGTGTGTGTGTGTGTGTGTGTGTGTATATGTGTGGGTTTAGAGGGGTGGAGGTTCTAACTAGGAGGAGTCAGGAGAAATCTTGACACACGGGTGGATATTTCCAACATGACATCACTGTACCTTACTCTTAGACCCAGACTCTCACATCCTGTGTGAAAACCACAAAATAGTCCATAAATCTACCCAGATGGCTGCACCAAGCATGTCATTTGATCTCCAGTCCATGGCGGAACCTCGGCAGAGTCAGGACCTCCCCCACCATTAACCACACCCTAGCCCTTGACCCCACTTTTCTCGTAGTTTCTGACAGCAGCACCCCCCCCTCCCCCCCAACTAGGACACACATTGAATCCTAATTGGCTCTGGCAGTCTCCAGCATATCGATCTGCGGATTGGACCAGGGCTCCTCCCATCTAGAATGAAACCAGAGACTGGTAACTGATGGTTCTGCCCATTGACAAAGGGAACATATAGTGTAGGAATGTGCTCAGTCAAATTGTGAAATAAAAGACCTAGATCATTTTACTATTAAAAACCAAAAGCCTCACGCTGACCTAGGTCTAAATCAATTTGAAGCTTTACAATTTGTGGATCCTGATGAATCACAAAGTGGGTCTCTCAATCAGAGAATTTCCTCAAAAATTTGATCATTCAGTATTCTTTCAATTTTACTCTTATATAATATGGTATGTTTTTAATATTTTGTTTCCATGATAGTTTCAACAAGGACTTACCAAAAAGCATTGTTTGTAATAGTAGTTTGACATCATGTAAACTAGTCTTTATTGACTGTGGTTTAGAAGTCATAATGTATTGTGTGTATTTTACTCCATCTCTGATATGGCTGTCTCTGTGGCAGGGTATTCTATTCTGTCTGTGATAGGCTGTTTCAGTGCATGTGTATTCTATTCTGTTTGTGATAGGCCGAGTCTGTAGCTGTGTATTCTATTCTGTCTGTGATAGGCTGCCTCTGTGGCAGGGTATTCTATTCTGTCTGTGATAGGCCATCTCTGTGACCGTATATATTCTATTCTATCTTTTATATACTGTCTCCGTGGCTATGTATTCTAGCCTGTCTGTGATAGGCTGCGTCTGTGGCTATGTGTTCTAGCCTGTCTGTGATAGGCTGTCTGTGGCTGTGTATTCTAGCCTGTCTGTGATAGGCTGTCTGTGGCTGTGTATTCTAGCCTGTCTGTGATAGGCTGTGTCTGTACCGGTATGTTCTGTTCTGAATGTCTGTCAAAGGCTGTCTATGCGTTCATTTTCTACAGGCACTCCCCAGCCGAAGGATCCCCTGTCGAGCGAGTGCCCCCTCTGGCTCCTTCTTTGCCCGGGACAACACGGCCAATTTCCTGTCATGGTGTCGCGAAGTGGGGGTGGATGAGACCTGCCTGTTTGAGTCTGAGGGCCTGGGTGAGTACCTGAGCTCCTGTACCTTCCCTTACCTGCACGTCTCTCTCTAGTAGTAATCCTGTTCGTAGCGAGGTGCTGGCCTGTAGCATCATATCTGTCTGTTCCTGTGTAGATGATGTTACATTTCTCCTTATCTCTGCACCTCGGTGTATCTATGCACCTCTCTGTTTTACTTCCTGTGTGTACCCGTGGATACTTTATCCATACAGCCCTTGTGTATATTTGTGCATGGTCTGTATCATCGAATTGAAATGTAAACTGTTCTGTTTATACTATCCTTCATTCTTTATTATGCCCTTGGGCAATCGACTGCTACTCTGTGCTGTCCATGTTTTCTCTAGTTGGTAGACTACTTTAGAAGATAAACAGGCATATCCTGGTATTCAAATGTTATCCTGTGTAGTAAGTTACAAGGAGGAGACAGTGTTTTTCTTTTACGTCTCGTTTGTCTGTCTCTTTGGGATCCATCATTAACAAGCCAAGAAACAAAATGGCTTTGAGTTAGTGGTCTACTGCAGGGGGTTTCAGTGTGGAAAGGGACACCTTCATATGGACCATTACGCTAGATTTCAGCATTAATTAACTAGAACCGATTAAGTAATTGGATGCTGTTTGTAACTTTGGGTACATGGGGGGCGTCACAGGATTTTAAGCACTTTGAAAATACTGACATTTTCAGGTGTGAATTGTTCACCTGTTTTGGTCAGTAATGGGTTTATTTCAGCTTAAAGCAGGCGATGATGAATTAACAAAGTCCTGGCACACAAAAACAATCATTAGGACATGAACCCTTATAGGGTTGGTCCAAGTACCCATTCTGTAGGAAGTAGATGTTACAGAGATGAGAAGGCATTCTAGAACTTTCTTCCTAACGCATAACTAGATGGTTAATGTACCTCTGCAAATGCATCTCCCATACAGCCTGTTTGCCATTTTCTCAGAAAAGCCAAGTCAGACTGAGGTTTTGTTCCAAACACTGGGACACCATCCCTGTAGAGGAGCGGAACGAATCGGACAAATTCCTGTCACAGCCCCTCATGGGTAGGGGGCACCATGGTCAGGACGTGTCCTCGGAGCTGTCCCTCCACACAAAGACGGCCTTCTCCATTGCCCTCCCTCTCTGGCTGCGGCCTGGCGTGTTGTGGGAGAAAGGGCCAAATTGTTAACTCGAGATGGACCAGGGTAATCCACAGTCACAAAAGCTCCTCTTCTTATCTGTCTGAATGGTCTGCTTGTGGCCCGTGAGGAACTGACACCCTGGACCCAAAAAGCCACCCCCTCCAGGGATCACTCCACAAAGCAGCCTGGCTTCACCCCTATCGGTGTCCCTTGGCTTCACCCCTATCAGTGTCCTTTCTTCCTTTCCCTCCCTTTGGTTTGATTTCCCGAACCGATTCTCTGGACAGTGACTGAGACAAAGGAAACTCCTGGCACCGATGCCCCGACAGACTGGCATGGGAAGGAGGACAGTGAGGTGCAGGATGGAGTGAATCTAGGGCAGATTCCAAAGGACCTGTGCTAGTTCCCACTGAGCATGATGGCGTCTTCTGAGACCTTTGCTTAGATCTTAAATAACTCACTGTGCTCCATCATATGATTTGATTTTTGCCTTTTGTGGTTGGGTCAAAGCTTACGCTAAGATATATTGTGTCATGCTGTCACATGTGCACGTCGCCTTGTTCTCGTGTTGACGTATGAACATCTGTGTTGGGCTGTGTGACAGTTTGAGTTTGCTATGGACATTTGCACATTTGTATCATTACATCATAAGTGTGGTCTTCCTCGTGCATGTTCACCATCAATACGTCTCAGTATACTTGGATCCATCATGGAAGCCAAGATTTATATTATGAAGTTATTTGGGTCTTCTCTACTCTCTGGTGTGTAACTCAGCCGGTTGGGAATCTGTTCGTTTCTGGAATTATAAGGGCTTTTCATGGGCACAGTCTCAGTGCCTCTTATGTGATTTCTTAGGCATCTCTGCCAGTTAAACCCTTTTCAGAATCTGTTCCAGAAAAAATATACTGTATGTGAGATTCACCACTTCGATAATCTGTTTCTTTTTCTCTCCTTATCGTCTGGTATCCTGCCTGCGTAACTTGGTATGTAACTCCAGCAGGCATGAGAGTCATCTCTATTCCAGATGTGGAACGGCACTCCTTTTTGCATGGTGTGATGTCTCCCATGTTCCTCACTCCTGCACAGTTGCCAAACGCCTACCCCTTGTATGATAAGAGTTGTAGTTTTCAGCATGTGAGGAGCCATGGTGTTTGTAATCCATTATGATGTCTCTTATGTGAATTTCTTCACACTGCAATATTGCACTGCATAAAATTCGTTGCTGCTTCTTTCTTTTTGACTCTCCATGCAAATTTGCATGTCTTCAGGTTCCACTGAGGCCAAACTGGATGAAAGATGATTCAAGCTTTATTTATTTGTCATTCCAATGTGTATTCACATACATAAAGAAACAAAATGTTGTTATTGTTCTCCTAAAAACTGCTTGATCTGTTCATATCTGTCAGTACCTTAACTGCACAATTATGAAACGTTTATAAACCTGAAAACTATTCTAGTATTTTAAAAGTAGCAAATTATACAAAGGCTGGTATTATTTCCCCTTAATGCTGAGGAAGAGTTGGGGTCTGATATGTACATAAGTTGATGAGGTCTCTGTCACAAATAGTTGCTGATCAAATAAAGGCTATATTAAAAATTGGATATTAATAATTCATGAATTCTTTGGCTGGCAAAGCAGCATGTCCATTAAGTGGATTGATGGTGTCCTCCTTTCAATAGACCAAAGGCTGAAGGGTAGTGCAAATCTGGAATTCTTTTAACCCTTAACTCAGTTTCTTGATGTATTAATGAGGCATTTAACTCACAGTGTATCCAGTTAATATTCAGACAGTGTCGAGGTCAGCCATTATCAAAAAACAGCATATCTTAGGTTGATGCCACCCAGTGCCAGTTTCCCCAGTTTAAGTTCCAAGTACAATTCATGGTCCATGCAAATCACTTGCAAAAATGAGACTGCTCCGTTTTGATTTAGGCGAATGGTTAGGGCGGAGGATGCAGTGAAGGTTGCAGTTGAATACTGGAGCATGGCCAATGTGACACCTCAGTGTGATGCTCTATGATGGGGGGGTGAAATGACCTCGGGGTGCATGCTGTGCGTGTGCGTTGCGTCTGTTGCCCAAGTTCAGACAGTATGGTGCATGGCATATGTGTGTGTGTGTGTGTGTGTGTGTCTCTTGACTGTCCGTGTGTATCTGTGTCTTTCCAGTTCTCCACAAACAGCCTCGGGAAGTTTGCCTCTGTCTCCTGGAGCTGGGGAGGATTGCTTCCAGGTGAGATGAACCTTAATGTAACGTTCTGACAACGACCCTGTTTGGCTATCTGGATCATGTCCCACGGTGCAGATGTCATGTTCACATTTTTCCTGCATTTGGAAAATTAGGCGCCATTTAGACAGTGAATGTCCAGCTGAACAATGTTGGCACAGTATTGTTTTGTAACGCTCTGAAATTCAAAAATATTTTCTTCATTTTACGTAAAGTTGTCCCCTCTTTCTCCAAGCTCTGGGCGGAGCCATGTGTTCGCATATCTTTCTGGAATCTCAGAAGCTTCCATAAAACACCAAAGATGGCTTTTTAATACAAACCATTCCCTGGAGTGATCTGCTTGTCCGTTTTGGCTAAGCGACCTTCTGTTTACAAGGCCTGTTTTTCTGCTGAAGACCTCTGTCCCCCTGTTTCTCAGTGCTGTGTGTATAAGAATCCTGTCATTGATTATCATTAGTGATGGGACAAAGGAGGCTTCCAAACTCGTGGTGGGTGGAAGTTATTATTAATTACAATCAACATCTATTTATGTTTCATTTTATACTTCTGTCTAGAAATATGCCTAACTACCAGACTTATGGGCCATGTATGGCATATTGACATATTTTCAGAAACGTTACACACGATAGGCAGTTAAATGAAGTTTGTTATTCATAGCCGGCTCATGGTGAGGCCTTATATCCAAAGTGGGCAGCAGTGTTTGTGTGTGTAACCTGCCTGTGAAGGAAGTGATCATCTACTATGGTGTCACTGAGTGTATGTGCTGTCGTCACACCTACAGTTCATCCGCAGCTGTCCGCCATGCTATGCCAGATAAGTTCCAGTTTCTTTTTTTTAGCGTGGCATTTTTCCAAGATGAAACCCAGGCTGTGGTAGTTTGGCTCTTCTAGATTGAGGAAGCGGTTAGTAGTATGTAGGATGTTCCAGATAACATTATCAAGCCTGTATGAGTTCTAGAAATTAGTACCATTGACATAAATTGGACCTGACACCATCCCTGGGATGGGCCACAGGATTCTCTGGATGACCTTGGAGGGGGGGGGGTGTTTGGGTGTAAGGCTTCGAAATACTTCATTCTCAACTTTGGGATGAGCCAAGCTTGTGATTGCAGCAGCCTGGCTCCTCCTTGGAGCTGGGTTTGAGATAAATGATCATTATTAATCAGACGGACATGTGACTGACCTGCTTTCCCTCCCAGGTACAAAGTGGAACCCCCAGGGCTAATAAAATTGGAGAAGGAGATTGAGCAGGAGGAGGAAGTACCCCCACCCTCACCATCGCCTGTCTCACCCTCTCCTGGCAAGTCACCTAGCAGGAAAAGCACAGGCAAGCTGCTGGATGATGCTGTGAGTACCCCCCCAACAACCAGGCAGTAACCAGAGGAGATTTCCCTGTCTGTACTATTATTAACGTGATGCCTATCAGTGCTGTAGTTTTGTTAGTGATACATGTTAGTTATGTTCATTTAACTCTGATGCTAGTCTTCATTGCTAGCAAAACAACTTAGTAATTAGTAGCATAGCCATGTCTGCAGCCTCTGTCTGTGATGCATGTCAGTAGCTTCAATAATGTAGTGTCAGCATCACATTGTGGTAGTTTCATGTCAGTACCACAGTAGTTCTGCATACCAGTTCTGTCTGTGGTTTTGGTAAAGAAGAGTTAGCTAAGACCACATAATAATTATCTTGTAATGTGTCCCATTATACTATATGTGAGATACTCTACATGCTTTTTTGTAACATGTCTCTTCTTCTTAAATGCCTGTTCTTTCACCTGCATAACCAGCTCCTACCTGTGTAACCAGCCTCTCCTTTTACCTGAGTAAGCAGCCTCTCTCTCCACGTGTGTAACCAGACTCTCCCTTTAACTTGTGTAACCGGCCTCTCCCTCTAACCTGTGTAACCGGCTTCTCCCTCTAACCTGTGTAACCGGCTTCTCCCTCTAACCTGTGTAACCCATCTCTCCCTCTAACCTGTGTAACCGGCCTCTCCCTCTAACCTGTGTAACCGGCCTCTCCCTCTAACCTGTGTAACCAGCCTCTCCCTCTAACCTGTGTAACCGGCCTCTCCCTCTAACCTGTGTAACCGGCTTCTCCCTCTAACCTGTGTAACTTGTCTCTCCCCCCACCTGTGTAACCAGTCTCTCCCTCTAACCTGTGTAACCAGTCTCTCACTTGGACTGTTCCAGGTGAAGCACATCTCTGAGGACCCCCCCTGCAAGTGTCCCAGCAGGTTCTGTGTGGAGAGGCAGTCCCAGGGTCGCTACCGCGTCGGAGAGAAGATCCTCTTTATACGGGTTCGAGTCCCTGTCACCGCTGGCTCTCCTCTATGATGTCTGACTATGTCACCCTGCCCCTGTCCTGGGACCTCTCGCCCCCCCTGTAACCCATGCAGCGTGTGCTGCAGCACCAGCCCCTCTCTGTATGCTGCCCTCTGCCTCTCACCCTGTCTGTTCATTGGCTTTGGCAGAAACTCAATAGCTGTAATGGTAGCGTGGAAAGCTAATGGAGCTGAAGGCCTTCCGTTGGCAGTGTGCCAGTGCTGCTCAGGGCGTCCCAGGTGTGACCGGGGCTGGGGGGCTCCAGTGTGACACCCTGTTAGAGGCACCAGTGCCCAGTGATCATGCTTAGCATTTCCAGCGATACCCTGATGGCTAATTGTAAGCGTAAGGACACTAATATCATGGCAATGTAACAGCCTCAGAGGACCTCAGTATTTCACTTACTCCTTCCTGTCGTGAGCTGCGATTTGTTGGCACCCTCCAGGGATAGGCTCCAGACACATCTCCCCCCATGACCCTGAATAGAATAAAACAGTCTGGAGAATGTATGGATGGATTTCTGTCGTGAGAATTGTACGGTAATATTGTTTAGTGCTACTCGTCTAAAAATGTAGCCTACTGAAACGTCTTTGAACCTAAAAGCAGGGTCTGTAGGAGCTAATGAAGGCCAACGCATTCACGCTTTCACGGGAGCTCATCTCCCTGGGTGACAGTTGCTTGGCGATCTGCCTCCAGAGTTCAGAGGGCGGCTGTTCTCCCGGTGCCGCGGTATGGGCCGATATGTCTCCAAGGACAGAACTCCGCAGCCGGTTCTTCTTTGGATCAAAGTGTGCTATGAAAAGCTGTGGGCGGAGCCTCTTGAATGCTGCAGGAGCTCATTACCTGCTTTTTCTCCATATGGAGGTGATGACTGGATTAGCCTGACTTACTCTGTTCTAGGGAACCAGGATTTTCTGTGCCCCCCATCTTTGTATTTCTCATCTGCTTCAGGCCCAGTCACCCCCCCCCAATATTCCATTCTCTTGTTCTTGCCCATGTGTGTGTTTTTGCTTGCGTGACTGGGACAGAGGGGGTTGCCATGGCAGCGGAGGAGAGCAATGTCTTCTGGGATGTCGCTCTGTGGAACGTAGGGGGGTGGGGGGGGTCATGTGGGTACCTTGAATTTGAGATGAGAAAGATCTGCAACAGGTCTGGCTTTACCGTGGGAGTGGGGGAAGACCCCTCAGCATTCATTACTGCGGTTAAAAGGACGGGGGGGTGTTCTGAGCCAGCCTGGTGCTATTTAAAATTCACCTATAAGCAAAACTCCACTTGCTCTATGCTAATTCCTGACATTTTCCGGTTTCTTCTGACCCTGAATGGTCCCAAGACACCATCAGGTGTTTCAGTAACAGGGAACGTACTCAAGTTGGGAGCTGCGGCCCTTCTTTGTCAGACTGGCAGCATGATGATTATTGCGCCTTTTCTTTCTGGAACTTAAACATGCCAGTGCTGTACTTATTTGTTATTTTAAATTACAGACCAGGAAAATAGACAGTGTAAATATGCATACCTGCAATCTGCACCATTGTTTAAGGAGCCTGTAGACTCAAGGTAGAATATTCCGTGTCTATACTTCCATCTATTGGTGAACTCATGTAACTGCAAGATGTATTTAACTCGAGGAAAAAGTAAACCAATAAAGAACCAATGAAAACCAATAACCAATAATAACAGCTAATAAGATAAACCAATAAAATGGGAAGTGGTTTGAGCTGCTTTTAGCCCAATGCCCTGGAAGTCCCTGTGGCCTTATGGCACAGCCCCCATTTTAGCCATTTAAGAGGGACTCCCATCCATACAGAGGCAGAACCAGAACCGCCAATTGATCCCAGCTGCTCCCTGCATCCCTGATACTAAGAGAGATGTTCACTCACAAAGAGGTTGTAGGCTTCTCCGCAGCCCGCAGCTGGAATGTTGCTTCAAGAGCCACTCTAAAAGGCCCAAGCCTGCATATCTTGCGTGTTATTTATTTATTTTAACCCTTTATAAAGAAAAACCCACAAGGTCCCCTGCTTTCATTTTTCAAGCCCTCTTTCAGTGTTGCCCAGCAACCAAGGCCGACGGGTGCCTCTTGGTCGTGGAGTCGCCGCGGTGTGCAAACAGCGTGCCCAGGATAGCGCTCGGGCATCAGGGTGACACGTGCACTCCCGGGGGGCCTTGTGTGGCCCCTGCCCATGATTCCCTAACTGTGTTATGGAACCATTTTAGTTCAGAGGCAGGTCACAGAACCCATCGTGGAACCTCATTCTATACCTGTGTTTTTAAAAATTTTGTTATATTTGCTACTTTCATAGTTTTCTGCTTTGGGGGTTATATCAGCAGGAAAAAGACTCCTGTTTTACCTTTTTCTGCTGGAGGGGTGAATCACAGTCTAAATGTATTTTATGAAAAACACAACATGAGTATGAGCAGCAGGTATTGAAATGCAGGTATTTATTATGCCCAGTTCATCTGTAACAGTAACTTCTCACTGATAGCTGCTTCTTTTCAATAGGCTAAAGGACTTCTTTTCCTGGTCACTGTCACATGGAGGGTGAAAGTGGGGCTATTCCAGTCTGTTGACTTAATCTGTTGACCATCCGGCGCTCCTCTGCACATTGAGAAAAGATCCGAACTAAACATGGCCGCCTTCTGCTGCTCAGTGGGCACACTTGCTAGTTACTATTCATCATGTGTGTGTTTCTCCATGACGATTCAGGGAGGGGGTGATACACGCCAGAGGGCATATTGTGTGTATATTGCCAAGCAGCTGGCATGAGAATTTGCCCAAGGAGATGTGGCCGACAGCTTCGTACAGTCAAAGCCAGCTCATTCAACAGCATTGATGTGGAGCTCCAAGGCACCAGCGCTGTGATTAAAGTGTGTTGCTCATTAAACACGGGTGTTTGGCCTCCCCCCATACCAATTAGGAGGCAGATATAACAAAGCAGGAGTAGGTTGTGAACAGAATGGATTTTTACCCTTTGCAAACCTTCCAAAAATTGACCATAATGCATTGCATGTGTCGGTGCATATTTAATTAAAGTTATCGTACAGAAGAGCAGATGGAGTTGTGACTGACATTTACAGCACGCAAACTGCCATTACCCTTGCTGTGTGTATGCCTGTGGGTGCGTATGTGGTCTAATGTAGGTTATTGTTACTGCCAGTTCACAATGGCTTTTAAGCTGTTATTATTCTGGAAAAAGGAAGAAGTCAAAACAGGTGTATTTATATGAGTGGAAAATAGGATTTGTTCATTAACATGTTAAAATGCCAGTTGACTTTCCATTCCTCTGAAAAAAAGACACACCGGTGTTCATGCAGAAATCTGTCTCCTCAGAGCGACTTTCTGTGGTAACAAGAATGAGGTGGAGTTTCTAGAAACCAGCATAGTTAGCTGCTAGTACACCCTATTACTGCCTTTAGTTAAACTAGTACCGTCAGCAAAATCTGACCATTTGTAATATCACTTTGGCCCTGGGACACTATAATGAGGACATTTGTCTGTCAGCAGAGGAAATTCAGCAAAGACGGGGGGGGTGTGTGTCTGTCTCTCCTGCATTAGGCAGGTTCCATCCAGGCGCCTGGGAGAGCGAGCCTCGGTAGGAGATGAACAGCACTACCCCCTCTCTGCAATGCTGCAGGCGGGGTTAATACCTCCACCTGGGCATCAGGGAAGAGACACGGGGGTGGTGGGGCAGCCGTGGGCTCCATCAGCGTCTCACAGGACGTCGCAGCATGATTGAAAACCTTCCATGACAGAAGCCTATTATGTTCCCAGTCACAGAGCCGTGGGGCAGGTGTGTCCCTTCCATGGGAACACTGAGCCACCAGTGCCACTGAATGGGGATCCTGTGCTGGAGGCTTGCTATGGTTTACAGGGCCATTGGCTGTAGTAGCGTGATGCATCCCTGGAAAAAAGGAGTTCTGTGCGCCATAGATGTAGGACAGCCGTGGAATGCCGGTCCGGGACTGCCAGCCTGCCGCTGACTTCTTATTTAGGGATAGTACATGGAGTGTATGCAGCACGGACAGTATGCAAGCACCCAGAATGCTCTTTGGTGAGTCCTCTGGTGGCATGCTGATGTCTCCTCTGCCTGCACTTGATGTCATTGTCCTGACGGAGGAAAGGGGACACTAATGGACTCTACTCCCGGATGGATGTTAGTCCTTGAATGGTGGAGAAGTAGTGACTCTGAACCCGTCTGTGTGCATGGGAAAATCTCTACGAAAGAACTTCACACGCATGTGCACATGTGTGTATTTATGTGTTTCCAGCCTCCATCTGCTCATACGATTTTGGTTTCTTGTTTACTTGGATAATGCGTGTATAAGATGATATTAGGGACCTGTGCACCAAGCCCAAATGTCTCCCCCTACATTTACATAATGTCCTGTCACACACCCACATCTGTGGTGTTAATCTTCGTGTGAGCAGCTGAGGCAGGTAATATCGACAACACGGGGGCACCGATTTCAAATTAGCGGGACATTTACGCCGCACATGGGACTGCCCCTGCGACACACAGTGTTCAGTCAGCTGTGAGCGTGTGGCGAGGGGGGGGGGGGCCCAGGGGGGACGTAAATCTGCTTGTTTTACCAGAGGCTTAATGAGGCGGTAATGAAGGGGTTACTGCTAATATAGGAGGAGGGGAGGGACACAGGACGATGGATAGCTGTGCAAAGCCTTCTGGGATTGCTGGCTGCCGGGCTGCCGGTGCACTTATTTATTTATTTTATTTATTTATTTATTAGCTCAGGAGCCGTTGCCATGGCATCCTTAGCCTGGGAACACATTGTGCTCAGCAGCAGGTGGGGGGAGAGGCGGTGAGGGCTTCTGTAGGTGTCTGAGGCTATGAACAGAAGCGGGACTCAGAGAAATTTGCCCGTTTTTCCTGCCGCGTGATTGACGCCGCCCTGCGGCTCAGCCCATTGACCCACACTAGCTTGGCACATCAGCGTACACACAGGATCAACCCTGATCGGTGGGTCGGGGGGGATGTCTGGGGGGTGGAGACCCAGGTCACACGAGGCTCCGTTTGCAGGGAGTGTGACTAAATGAATTTTTAAGAAGGCTGCATCGCCATAGCAATAGGAAATCATTCTCCTTGTAGGAGCCCCTGGAGAGGAAAGGCTGTGAATATTTCATTAGGGGGGAGGTCACAGTCTTCTGCATGTCAGCCACACCAGATGCCCAGGCTGGTTCAGTGGTGGCTTCTGTATGTTCTTTTGCATGCTTTGGCTGGGTGACAGGCCGGTATTCTCCGCTAAGTTGCTTCAAACCAGCTCCAGACAGGATGCAGGTCTGGGAACCTTGATATCTTCCAAGGATGTCATAGAATGGGCTGATGTCTGATCTCCCACCAAGGCTGATCCCCTGTCTCTCCTCTTTAGATGCTGCACAACAAACACGTGATGGTGCGTGTGGGAGGTGGCTGGGAGACCTTCGAAAGCTACCTTCTGAAGCACGACCCCTGCCGGATGCTGCAGATCTCCCGGGTCGAGGGCAAGATCTCGCCTGTGGCCGGCAAGTCTCCCAACTTCAAGGATCTTGCCCCAGACAGCTACCTTGTGGTGGCTGCTCACCACAGGAGCAAGAAGTAGGGAGGGAATCCCCCATCCCTTTCCCAGGATTGGAAAGTCTCAGATGACATTGTTGATAACTGACACCTGAACTGACCAATAAGATTCCACTTTGGGGCAGCAAATGGATAAGGCTTTCCTATTTGAGTGGAACATGATGGTTAGAAGCAACCATTTTGTCCTACTTTTTATGAGAATTTCATATAGTATGGTAGCAGAACTTTAGTGGTGCAGGCCTGTAGAGATAGAGAATGTGAAGGTGGAAACACAATGTGCCAGAATGATGAACTGTACATATTTGTAAGATCTGAAAACTCTTCCTAACCTGAGACTGATACTAGAGGCAGATGGTTTGACGCATACCAGCTTTAGAGTATAGCTGAATGTTCACTGCCCCCTACTTGTACATGTGACCTATGCAAAGATCACTGAGCCTCCTCAACATACAATCAACCCAAAATCATGTTTGAGGCAATGAGGCAGCCTCTGAATTTGAGATGAGGCTCTGACTTATCTTTGTATGTTTCTTGTATTATTTCAGCAATGTTTCTACAAACAAACATCGTCTACGGTTCCATGGCTAAGCATCTCAGGATCTGAGTGGAATGGCCAACAATGTGATTCCCCGTAAATTTGTGAGAGTCAGTGTCAGTGTGCTCCCAGGTGATCTAGATCTTCCTGGCCTTCATGTGCTAGATGCTTACCTCTGGAGTTAGGTCCTCAAAACTAAGACTTCTGGACTGCTTACAATATGTGACTGGTTCTTATAGATCTGGGTTTCCCAGTCCGGGTCTTCGATGATACACAATTCATGATGGATGTATTTTTCATACCATAGTTTCAATTGAATTATGACGTATACTGATACAATTGAAAAACTTGTTTTGTATTTATGTTCCTTAAAATGAATGACCGTTTCATTAGTTAAGTAATTATTTCATTAATTAGCCTTATTTCATTAATGATTACCGAATAAGCATTTAGTAGAATAAATCACTGATTAAACTTCATTAAGCTGAACCCTTATTATAGCATAGTTTGAGGCTTGTGAATAAATCCCACCTTTTTAGATCATATTTGGCATTTTATTCTTAGCAAAAAAGTTCTATTTTCATAAGAGCTCCATATCTATTTACCCTAACAAAGTGGGGCCATTGAGGGAGATAATTTGCTATGGTCTAATCAAGCCTAATTAATTAGAAGACTAGGCTAAGTGAAATTCTGTACTTGAAGTGAATTCCTAGGACCAGAATTAGGAAATCTCCAAAATAACATGTCCATATATCAACAGGAAGTTATGGGAACTGATGTGGAAAACAAGGCTGCAGATGCTGCAATGGGTGGAAGTACGGTGTGCTATCAATCACAGGCTGGCATACCCCACTTACCACCGTTAGGTTATCAGATCCCGTTAGACTAGTTGGTGGTTAACGCTGCACAATAATCCCACACAACCTGGTTTATATAAAGATACACTGTTGCTAATACGGATGAGTTTAAGGATTCAGAGGCAAAATGGACCTCAACGGGATGCTGGAATGGTCCCCATGCTTTAACAGGAGTGTCTGTGCCCTGGGCTACGAACAATTTTACTAGTGTTACTAGTACTCAAATCCAACAGTCATCAGTATTTTTGGCTTTGGTTCAGAGACTCCCATGCAGCAGTTAGTTTGCACCCCATTCTGTTTATTAAGGGTCAAAATGTTTGTCACACTTGCCTTGAAGTGGGAATGAAGTACATTTTTAAAAATACCAAATATATGTATATACTTCTTTAAAATGCACCCAGTCCTCCAGTGACAACCAAACAAGACAATCGTATTAGTATGTGATTACCAAATAGCATTATATGCACATGTTTTTTGCCTTATCCAGTTTTAAAGTGTCCTTTGTACTGATAAAGGTCTTGTATGTTTATTTTCTCTTCTTGTTTATTTACACTTCTGTCCAATCAGTACACTTGATTTGAATAGTAAAGGAACCCTTTTATCTGAGTTAAACTGGACGTCGTCCCCTGTCAGTGATCTCTTCAAAAGCAAATCGGGCCCAAATTTCGGGGGGGGTACAGTTATAAAACGAAACCTCACGTTACATGTTCTACGTCAGAAGTCATGTGATGGATGGTCTGTTTTGAGAGCAGGTCGATCTGACGTCGGTTTACTCCGTCTCATTGGTCCACATGTCAAGGCTGCCTCGTTGGACGTCGGGGTGACCATATGCTGCAGCTGGAAACTCTGAGGCTTTGTTTAGCAGGAAGTACATGATGTAGTCAGAGGACTAAAGGTCGGTCTGCAGCAGCTTACAGGCAAATTGTGCTGCTGTAGGTCACGTCTCAGTGACACATTTTGCTTTTTCTTATTCCTCCTCACTGATTCCACTGTCTCTGAAGCACAAGCACAGGATGTGTGATGAGGGCAAACCATGACAAGGAATCCGATTTTACGGAGCTATGTCAAAGCAATGAGAACCACCTTGTGGGTTGTACTGTTTCACAGACATGAAACCATTCTCCATTCTTTAATAATGGGCCTCGCACCAAAGAATGGACCGGACTCTCATTGTCTCTACACTGTTGAAGAAATGGATTCTGGGTCAGCAGTAGAATATAGTGCAGACATTTAACTGCTGATATCCTTCATTGTTTGGGGGAACCAATCGAGACCAGGAATTTTTGAGTTTGTCACACTTATGTAGTGTGGAATAAAATGGCCTTGGTGTATGTGGAGGGTGTGTTTTAGACTTGCAGCTGACAGTTGGATTAGAACCAGCAGTCAGCTCAGTGTTGACAGAGTGGTGGTGTCTCATAGCTGTGACTCATCAGCAGATCCTTGCTGGAAACAGAAGAAACAGCTATGGGCTTCTTGATTATTCAAAATTGTACATGTAATTGTCCTGGCTTTATGGTGAGCCCACGGGCAATACCAAATTTAATGCCAGTCAATTTATACTTTTTATTTCATTAATATCATACTAAACTATATGTCTTTAGTGTCAAAACAATTCCAAATATCAAGATGCATGACTAACGACTGAAGGTAAAATGAGTTTCATGTTGTCAGTGATATAGCGGTAAGTTAGCGCCCCCCAGTGGTACGATAAAAATGACGTTAAACCGGACACTAACATAATGTGAATGTTATAAAAAAACTTTCCAGACCAGTCTTAGTTATGTAAATTAAAACAAAGGTTACGAATATCAGACGGTAGAGTTTAGTTAGTCGATTGAATTTTTAAAAACATTTTGGATTAACATAAACCGAACGTGGTTTTTGGTATACATATGAACACATATAGGCCTATTGCATGTTCACCTGAGTTTTCCCTTTTTGAGAATAAGATTATTTCCATTAAAACTGAAGTTAGAAAATAAATATTAAGTGTAGCACCGAGTGGCATTTTTTAAATTGATGCCACCCCGACAGGCCTCAACTTTTATGGTCAGTATTTGGTTAAATACACTCGCGGCTGATCCTTCACTTAACGACGTGTCAGGAGGGTGTAGTTCTAAATAGTCGACTTGATGTGCTTCATAAAAGAGGGATAACAACAACAAGAAAATGAAATAAAATAATGGGATAACAGTCCTTTCAGTCCTCTACAGGTGGCCGCTTTTCAATGTGGAAGGGAACGTATCACAGTAAAGAAAAGAGACGACTGAGGAAAAAGGTTTTTCTTTCACAAACAACTATCAACATTTCACATGGAAAGAAGAATCACAGAACTGGAATTACAAGCGTGGGGTAAGTCGTTTTGTTTCACTTGGGCAGGCTTTTGTTCATCAGTTTTGACGATATGTTTGCTTTGAGACACAACATCAAGTCATTGATATGCTATCCGACCTTGACTTTCAACTGTAGCCACACGGATATTCCTTACAGAAATGCTAGGGAGGTTCAGGGAATGAAGGGGTTATTTCAGTTTTATCAACGCTATATACTGCATGACATCAAATATTACACACAAGTCTGGTAGAAAATAGACGTGGCGTGTCTACGTTTGCTCGATCAGACTTCGAGTTTTTTAAATTTGTCGATAAAAACATCTGAGGTTTGCTTACAGTTTTGTGCTGGTGGAATTCTTGACGGAAAATGAGGGATTTAAATAAAAATCATTACGTTTGCATGATTTGATGGGTCCTGCTGAACTGGTGTCAGTGGTGCCCATAAATTTCTATATATGGTGACGTGTTAAGGGGTCGTGCATCAGGTAGCTTTCACAATTCAGGGACACCAAATATGTTATGATGTCCAAAGGTGCACCAGGGTCCCATTCAAACGAGTTTTTTTTTCTTTGCCTCCAGATTGATATCTTCCTCAGCTAGGATGTTATATATAGTGTGCAATCTTGCTGTATCTCACAAGATTCTTTCAGACCCAGCAGTCAACCACTTGTTTGTCCTGAACACTTACTGTATGGAAAGGCTTCGTTCTCTCCTTTTTTTTTTTTTTACTGGGTATGAATGAAACTGACTCCAATACCTAGTTATGCATCTACTAGTTTCTGGTAAAGTAGATGCACGATTAACGATAATGTGGCATTCTCAGTGTGGAACCATATTATAGTTTGACACAAAATTGAATGAAATGCGAATATTTAAGGATTTATACAGTGATATTTATATGTTATGTGATAATTTTCCCAGGTTTCTTTTAATTTGAGAAATTAAGATGCAATTAATTAGCTGATTCATAGTCTAATTAAATGGATTCACTCTAGCATGTTCATACCCGAATCAGTGTTTGAACATTAGGAGGAATAACCCTGCCAAACATACCTGTGTCGTTTTTGGGGGTAGGCAGGGTGATGTGGCCCCACCAGAGTTGACAGAGCATTGAAATTAATAGAGGGGGCTGAGGTATCAGTTCTGCACAAATATTTCCTCCATACATTTGTTGTTGTTTAGTCACGCAGTCATGTCCGACTCTTTGCAACTCCATGGACCACAGCACGCCAGGCCGCCCTGTCCTCCACCGCCTCTCGAAACCTGCCCAAACTCATGTTCATTGC